>BRDA01012443.1:44770-56825 GCA_036984385.1 Crenuchus spilurus | reverse complement strand
GTAATCTTTCACCACCACTAACCACCTATTAATGATTGACATTATTATCCACCAATCACCACCACTTTCTAATGATTGACATTATTATCCACCAATCACCACCACTTTCTACTAATTGACATTATTTTCCACCAATCACCACCACTTTCTACTAATTGACATTGTTATCCACCAATCACCACCACTTTCTGCTAATTGACATTATCCACCAATCACCACCACTTTCTGCTAATTGACATTATCCACCAATCACCACCACTTTCTACTAATTGACATTGTTGTCCACCAATCACCAGCATTTTCTACTAATTGACATTATCAACCAATCACCAGCATTTTCTGCTAATTGGCATTGTTATCCACCAATCACCAGCATTTTCTGTTAATTGAAATTGTTATCCACCAATCACCACCACTTTCTGCTAATTGACATTGTTATCCACCAATCACCACCACTTTCTGCTAATTGACATTATCCACCAATCACCACCACTTTCTGCTAATTGACATTATCCACCACCAATCACCAGCATTTTCTACTAATTGACATTATCAACCAATCACCAGCATTTTCTGCTAATTGACATTATCAACCAATCACCAGCATTTTTTGCTAATTGGCATTGTTATCCACCAATCACCAGCATTTTCTGCTAATTGAAATTGTTATCCACCAATCACCACCACTTTCTGCTAATTGACATTGTTGTCCACCAATCACCAGCATTTTCTATTAATTAACATTGTTGTCCACCAATCGCCAACATTCTACTTCAAATACAACTATTCATCATCAGACCCCAAACCTGTAAGTCTCCATCAAACACAAACATCCTAATGTTGCCTTTTAGCAGCAAAACATACTATGAGCCTTACTGTAGGGGAACCAGTATGAACTCTAAAGTCACCTAATAACAACACAGGTCACTGATCCAGAGTTTGTTTGTTTTTTTTGGAGAGTGTTCGACTGGTGTTGGATGAATGTAGATGCAGTGTGCACGTAGAGTGAGCATGTTCTGTGTTCTTGCTGTTTGAGCAGCCATTAGAGCTGGTCATTAGCTGAGATTAATGAGTGTGTAGTGCTGGGATGAGGCTGCCAGTGTGGCCACTAAAGACCGCTGGTGTGTCTGTGGCTATTAGGAGAGTGACAGCAGCATGACTGGCCCTGCCACTCCACACCCAGCCCAGCTGATCCTCAGCCTGCCTGACAGCTGCCACTGACTAACACCAACACACTCTCACAGCTGATTCTGCCTACAGGCACGCAGTGTGAGCTTCACACAAACAATCAAATGAATTCAAATATGCATTTAGCTCCATCCAGCACTACTGACTGCATTTATATTACAGAAGTGGATAAATGTTGTGATGAGAGTTTGTCCAAGACCTTGTTTTGGTGTAAAATAAGAGTATATGACTGACCTCCACCATTCACTGTTCTATATCAGCCACTGTACCCTCACATGTACACTACAGTTTTGGAATTGTCACAATAGCATCTTACATGTGAATTTGTATGTGTATAACCCCAAATATTCCAAGAAATATGTGAACAATATGGTATTAAATGATAAAAGGATATTTTTAGTACCTATTTCTGAAGTTATCTGCTTTGAGATTTAAGTCACATGCTGTGACTGTGATTTAAGAAAAATATGCTAGCTCTTTTTTAACGCCTTTTGAAAATATGCCGTTCTTCACTTTTTATCATTTCATGGTGAGTGGACTAATAGAAATTTTGAAAAGCAGACTTTGTGCGAGTCCATGCAGTTGTTCCCTCAGCTTCTCAGTTGTGTCCTAGTAAATGTGAGCGTGTCCTCATGTAATGACTCTCATTGTGTGTGTGTGTGTGTGTGTGTGTGTTGCCTGGTTATGATGCGTCCCTACGGTCACTGTGTGTGTGTGTGGCATGCAAAGAGAGTGACCACAGCCTGCAGGTCTATGTGCCCTCCCACAGCCCTGACCCACATCCACCCCACTCATGTCCACTGATACCACTGCCCATAGGGGAGCCCTTTGAAAAGAGGCTCCATAGGAAATGAGGCTATTGTTACACTACAGTGCACTGATATGCTTCATTACATTTTTTTACCTTTTTGGCACAGCATGTAATGATGTAATACTGCAAGAGAATTTATGTTTATTTCCTTCACAAGGAGAAATACTTCAACAGAACTCACTGTTACGCTGCATGTTTGATGTGTGTAGCAGACTCCCCAAGGTCATGTTCATTATAAGAGTTTATACATGTAGCCTTGTTTCTCTCTCTTTCTTTCCCCTCAGCATTTCATTTAACATTCTGGCCAAAATCACACCATAAAGTGCAACTAAAAGGATTCTAAATGTTTATTTTTATTTTTTTTTTTATTATTATTATTTATTTTTTAATGTTTTATTTTTTTTTTATTTTTTACTGTGATGTACAGGGGTTAGACAATGAAACTGAAACACCTGTCATTTTAGTGTGGGAGGTTTCATGGCTAAATTGGACCAGTCTGGTGGCCAATCTTCATTAATGTCACATTGCACCAGTAAGAGCAGAGTGTGAAGGTTCAGTTAGCAGGTAAGAGCACAGTTATATAGTATATTACAATGCACACAACATTATGGTGACATACCAGAGTTCAAAAGAGGACAAATTGTTGGTGCACGTCTTGCTGGCACATCTGTGACCAAGACAGCAAGTCTTTGTGTCTAAATATTATTGAGCCACTTTGGGGTGTTTTGGAGGAGCGAGTCAGGAAACGGTTTCCTCAACCAGCATCACGTAGTGACCTGACCACTATCCTGCAAGAAGAATGGCTTAAAATCCCTCTGACCACTGTGCAGGACTTGTATATGTCATTCCCAAGATGAATTGACGCTGTATTGGCTGCAAAAGGAGGCCCTACACCTACTAATAAATTATTGTGGTCTAAAACCAGCTGTTTCAGTTTCATTGTTTAACCCCTTTATGTTTCCCCAAAACTACCAGCATCTCACACATACCATAAATGGAATTTCTTAGCAACTCAAAGCCTGATGTGATGTAATGTATGATCTGGTCTTTTGACCGGAAGGTTGCTGGTTCAGTCTCCTGGCAGGTCGTGATGGAAGTGTCTGTGAGCAAGGCACCTAACCCCCAACTGCTCCCCAGGCACCATGTATAGGTGCTGCCCACTTGCGCTCACAGTTCACTACTGTGTATGTGTGGGGTTTTTTTTTGTTTGTTTGTTTGTTTCACACGTTTCACATTGGGAAACGATTGTGCACTTTCACTTTGTTGTGCAGTTTGCTCAGGTGCTAATTTGTGAGGTACAGTTTTAATATAATTGCTGGTTATATTAGCATAGTTGCTCCACAGGACTGAAGAGTGGCTGAGCAGTTACATTTGGCATCTAAATCAAGTTTTTCATTTTTGAATTATTGTTTTAAACATGTTTAAATGGCCAGTGTGACTGACTTTGATGTTCTCTCTTGTTTGCAGTCAATCCGGGAGGTGACAGGATATGTGCTGGTGGCTTTAAATCAGTTTGACTATCTGCCACTGGAGAATCTCCGGATCATTCGTGGCACCCGCCTTTACGAAGATCGCTACGCACTCGCCATCTTCCTCAACTACCGGCGTGACGGCAACTTTGGCCTGCGGCAGCTTGGCCTCAGAAACCTGACAGGTATGGCTGTATGGATATACTTCAGAACAGGTGCAGTGTTGAAAATAAGAAACTTCATCCTCAAGGTCAACATATAAATAATAAAAGAAACTACAAAACAAATTCAGTCAATGTTCTACATTCTGATGGGTTCACTTTTAGAGGTCAGTGATAAGTTGAGATGCTTCAACTGGCTGGTTTCCTGGAAAAAGCTTAAGCCTAGGACTATATTTTACTTTCAACTGGCTGTACAGTCCAGGAACAGGGTTAATGAACCTGACCGTATGCACTATTTGGATAAATGTATTTGGGAACCTGTTCATTCATCGTTTCCTCTAAAATCAAGTGTAGTAATAAGGAACTTTGTTTAGATTTTGGAGCATTGCTGTGAAGACTTGGTTGCATTCAGTAACAAGAGCAACTCATCCCAAATGTATAGGATGGAGCATCATCTTTTCAGAGAGCACAGTTCCACTGCTCCACAACTTAATGCTGGGGGGGCTTTATAGCCCTCTAACCCATGTCTGACATTAGGCATGGTGCCAAGAATTTTGTGTTTATCTGCTCCAGAGAGTCATATTCTATTGACAGTCCTTCTCTACAGGAACTAGACAAGCTGTGTGTGGGCATTTGTATATGTGTGTCTGCAATGGTTGCAACCTGAATGCATTTATTGTAAGTGGCGTCCACAAACATTTGGACATATAGTGTATTTTTGGTTCATGACCACTAAGTGCACCAGAATGTTGACTTTAATGGTCAAATACATGTGCTCCTATACATCAAATACATCATAAATCTACTCCTGCCATTATCAATGTAACAGACCTTTATGACAGCTATGTGACTTGTTGTGTATGTTTGGTGAATGTTCCTTTGGGGATTGATGTGGTCCAGCTGTGGCAGAAAACACATTATGTCTTATCCACACACTAGGAGAGCCATCTTGGGGTAGGGCTCCACTATCCCCTGTGCAGTGTAAACAGGCCCACCCTGCACTAATGCTAATGGTCATATCATATAGCGAACCATCTCCACTCTTTCTTACAGAATACTTCGCCAACTGTGACCCCAAATGAAAAATTCACTGACTATACACAACAACTGCATAAAATCTGCTACATTAGCATATACACTAACACTGTTTCAGTACCTGATTCTCATATATGCTAACTATGTTTCCCTCAGTCATTCATTAAGAGTTTTGACCTCCAAAGTGAGACAGATACTTTTGAAGTTTTTAAAAACTGAACACAGAAAGGAAAATCATTTACTTCTAACATTTGGAGAAAAGGCTATAGAAGATGTCTGTTGCATGGTTATGAGCTTTAGGAGCAAGTCTTTGTATATGGTGGAAGCACCTGAATATGCATTTTATGTGTTTTTTTCTCCCTATTTCCCATCCTGAAGTTATGGCTGTGTGATTGCAGAGGGCTGAAAGACAGCCCCGCACAGCTCGACTAAATAATTGCGGCTGGAATTAGAGCTATAAAATCCAGGAGCTTGTTTGGAGGGAAATGGCAGAAGCTTGTTTAGAATGACAAGGCAAGGTCAAATTGACAGCGTGACTCAAACAGCCCCAGAGGAAGGTGAAGCCCTTTTGTTTTTAAAAAGCGCAGGTTTGTAGGTGAGGCTATTATGCAGAGGTGGGGAACGGTGTTAAAACAGGTTTAATTAGATACCGTTTGCAGCGACACAGTTTCTGATTAGCTTATTTGGGAGTTGTGATGTGCTCAGTGCGTGTGTGATGTTTAATTTTCATCTAACAAATCACATAACTATGCAGACATGACCCAGCATCAATAAGCAGGCATTAAAGAATGTGGTGTTGCTGTTAAAATCTTTCCAGAAAGCAGGCAGAACAGAATCTGATCAGTTTTAAAATGAAACTGCTTGTTTTCAGACATTTTTGTTGAATCTTCTCAGCATTTTTCACTATGCTTTTGCACAGTGATATGAGCAGAAAATATTCATCCCTGAAGTGCAATCATGTTTGGATGTGCACCTGTGTGGAAGTATATGTGTATGTGTGTGGAGCAATAGAAGGCACACAGTAATAAAGCTTTGCAAACAGAGCCATGCAACCTCACAGTGAGCAAACATTGTAACCTGTGTGTGTGTGTGTGTGTGTGTGTGGTGTGTGTGTGTGTGTGTGTGTGTGTGTGTGCATATAGGTATGTGTGTGTGTGTGTGTGTGCATATAGGTATGTGTAAGTGACCCTACATTTACACATCTAGAAACCAGTTAAATGTCACAATATAAAAGCACTCGGCTTCAAAACCTTGAATATTACACCAGCTGTGAGTAACCTTGACTGAATCTCACACTCTTGGCTGTGTGCTTTATTGCAGAAACACAGACTTTAAGCCTGGAAATCTGTAGATATACAGCTGTGTTTATGACTGAAATGGAGATCTAGCCATCATTTTGTCTCTATTGTATGCAGTGTGTGTAGAAACTAATCAAGATACTCTTGTCTGCATTTTTCACGAAATGATAACATCCTTAAAGCATTTTGAGACATCCCTCCATCCATCCATCCATGCACCCATTCATCCATCCATCCCTCATCCATCTATCCATCCATGCACCCATTCATCCATCCATCCCTCATCCATCTATCCATCCATGCACCCATTCATCCATCCATCCCTCCATACATCCATCCACCCATCCCTCCATCCATGCATTCTTCATCCATCCATCCCTCCCTCCATCCATCCATCGACCTATCCCTCCATTCATCCATACATCCATCTTTCCCTCAATCAATCCATCCACCCATCCCTCCATCCATCCATCCATCCCTTCATCCATCCATCCATCATTCCCTTCATCCATCTCTCTATCCATCATTCCTTCCATCCATCCATCTGTTCATCCATCCATTATAATTGATTGTGCAATCCAGTTCAGAATTGCATTTATCCCTCCATTGGGCACTGATCATTTATTCCGCTTAACCCTCCATTATTCACTGAGCAGGCCATTCCACTATATAGGCAAAGCCAGGATAGGCTGCCAATCTACTATCGGTACATATAGCTCATGATATTCCAAAAAACCTGAATTTCAGATTAGAATATTTCCACTGAAGTTTATCATTGATGATTTTATGACTATTCAAACATTATCAACACTAAAACTCTCCTTACGTCATTTTCTTCATGATAGAATGATGGTTGCAGCAACACAATGCAGCTCTGCAGGATAACATTTCTAAGAAAATCTCTAGAACCACTCAGAACTGTTTCTCATTAGATTGCTAATTGTTGCCAATGTTCTGTAAAGCTTGCCCAACCTAGCAACAATATCTACAGAGCACTGGTACTCCAACATGGGGTGTTTTGAGCCATTGCTTTGCAAAACCTGAGAAGCAACAGTCATCCTCCAAGTGTGAAGCCCACAAGCAAAGAGAAAGTGATGATGTGAACATATTAAAGAGGAAACTGTGCAAAGTCGAATCCTCAGCAAAACAGCCAATCAGCAAATCTCCCACAGTGCTGCACTCTTCATTAGGAAACACCCACAGTTTGAATTGAACTGCTCAAAGAGGAACACAAAGAGCTGCCAGCAGTTCTGTACCCAACTCTCCACTGGGGTCTGTCTAACTGTAGTCTCCATAAAGCTAACTGCTGATTTTGATGTTATATAGCACCGTGTGTGTGCTGGAGAGTGTTTGTTCTGCTAATTCATTTCTGCTTTGTCAGGGAGACAAAGCAAAATGTCAAGTCAGTTCTTACGTCCATTACATTTATGACAAGAAAAGCAGGTCAATAATTATAGAAATGCTTGGAGGAAGGAAATTGGGTTCAGCTTGTGATCAGGATTAAATTGATCACAAAGAAAATGCTGTGCTCGGGTTGCTCCAATCTTTGTTAATCCTTTAATGTTGATGCAAGAAAAAAAAAAAAACATTTAATTGTTATTCTGGAGAAATAATTATACAAATCCATAGTGATCAACAATTGCTACAGTGCATCCAACAATAAGGGTAACATTGTTCTCTATGTACCACTATCCTGTGACAGAAAACACATCAATTAGAAAGCTTCAATTCCACCAAAGGCATAGTTTGACATTTGGGGGGACATATTTGCTACTAGGAATCAAAGCCCATGCCATTCCTTAAAATATTAGCTAGCTATAAACTAATTCCACTATAGCTATAGCAGTATAGTATCATATGTAGACTATAGTGATGTGGAACAACATTTGACAATAAATAAATATGCAAAATGCTTCAATATCTGTATTTCTGTTTATTAACACTGAGAAAGTTAGACAAGACTAACAATAATATTAGACAGTGAGGTTGTGCCTAAAACAACACAGATTTGACATTTTTAAACCACACAACTGAAAGCACTTCTCGACAGTGGAGCAATAGTGCTATTCAAATAGTAATAGAGCTGTTTGGGACATGGCCAGAGATGAATATTACTGATGTTTCAGAGGCTTTCTTGATGCGTTCTTCTTCATAGTATGTTACCATTCCAAAGTGTTATACACAAGTGGTTTGTTGTACTTTTGTTACAGACCTCAAGTTCATACAGGTGAGAGCTAGCTTCACAATCCTGATGCTCTAATTAGGTGAAGGTTGAGACCAGCATTTTAAAACAGGCACCTCAAAACTAGCCTAACATTCACTACAAAATACTTGAAATGTTACTTTACATGTAGTGAATTTAACATGACAATTTACCTTTTTGAATGACATAATGAAGACAGCTGAGCTAAACTGGAAAGGCCTGGTTCCCGTCACTTTAAAGCCAGGCTTCTTTAGATTTCTGATTTTAAAAAGTCCTATAATATCTTTAACAATAATGAATAACAGTATTTTTTGAGATGCACTCATATTTTATCATCTCCTTTATCTAATGTTATTTGATTATTATTTATTTATTTATTTATTTGGGACAGGTTTGAACTTTTTGTACACTGCTCAAAAAATAAAGGGGACACTTAAACAACACAACTCCAAGTCAACCACACTTCTCTGAAACCAACCTGTCCAGTTAGGAAGCAACACTGATTGTGAATCAATTTTACCTGCTGTTGTGCAAATGGAACAGACAACAGGTAGAAATGAGAGGCAATTAGCAAGACAACCCCTATACAGGAGTGGTTCTGCAGGTGGTGACCACAGACCTTTTCTCTGTTCTCATCCTTTCTGGCTGATGTTTTGGTCACTTTTGCATTTTGTCAGTTCTCTCACCATAGAGGTAGCATGAGGCGATGTCTACAACCCACAGAACTTGCTCAGGTAGTGCAGCTCATCCAGGATGGCACATCAATATGAGCTGTGGCAAGGTTTGCTGTGTCTGTCAGCACAGTGTGCAGAGCATGGAGCAGACACCAGGAGACATGGAGGGGGCTGTAGGAGGGCAACAACCCAGCAGCAGGACCGCTTCTTCCTCCTTTGTGCAAAGAGGAACAGGAGGAGCAGAGCCAGAACCCTGCAAAATGACCTCCAGCAGGTCACTAATATCCATGTTTCTGATCAAACTGTCAGAAACAGACTCCATGAGGGTGGTGTGAGATTTTGAGTATGATTCCAAATCCAGACCTCCATGGGATAATAATTTTGATTTACATTGATCATTTATGTAATAAATAAAGATTTTCAACTGGAATATTTTATTCATTGAGTTCTAGGATGTGTTATTTTAGTGTTCCCTTTATTTTTTTGAGCAGTGTAGTTTTCCTCTGCCACTGTTGCCTCCAGTTTGAGGTTATTCAGTGTAAAGTGTTTATCTTCATGTTCTGCTGTTGTTACTCTTACCTCCACTTCCCTACATTTTTCCAAGAAAAAAATTACATGTAATTATATTGGACCCATATAGACAGTGAAAACACATGTGCTCTTTCTGAGGATGACGACTCTTTCCCGCTTTGTTTTTAGTCATGTTTAGGCACAGACGAGGCCTGAGTATGTCCATTTACGTAAACACATTCACATATGTTTTATTCTACACAAAGTCAAATGATTATAATCCTGAGAACCTGTCATCTCTCCCTGCACTCACATTAGTTTAATAGTCATTTAAGTTCGATGTATTATTGTTTATATCTTACATGTGACTCAGGATGCAATTTATTTTTATTTATTTTTTATTTATTTATTTATTTATTTTTTGTGTGTGTACTGGCATTGAATATTTAATTACAGTGCTATCACATGTACTTTGCAAATAAGCAGAAGTCTTATGAATAAGTGTATGAAGCTGTTTGATTGCTGATGATAGTGAACAGAGTGAAAATGTTAGAGGGCTCTGTGAGCTCCTCCTCTGCTCTCTGCAGTTCCTGATCACTGTTATTATGCGGCGTCCCGCACTCTCTCTGCTCACACCGAAGCACCCGTGTAAAGTGCTTGGGCCCTGGCATTAACCACGCTCCCCTTCTCCACACTCTACTACCAGGCTGCTGATTGGCTGTTCAAATGGCCGAGCACAATCCACCTTGCCATACCCACCTGCCCACGGACCACATCCACAACGGCAGCAGCTGCTCTAGTCACGTTGGTGTCTCTGTAAGAAAGAGGAGAAGAGCAACTCCAGAGATGATGATTATTCCAGCAGGAAGCTTTGGGGGAGAGTTAGGCTGGTTGCTGATGTTCAGTCTGCAGCAGTCTGGCCTGCCTGCACCTCCTCTGTGATGTTGGTTGGGGAACTTTGCGGTTTTACGTCATTTCTCCTGAAACCAATTGCATACTTTTTCAGCAAACACTGGCAGAGTGCTGAGACTCTGAATTAGAGCACAGGGTTATTATCTAAGAGCTTCTCCAGAGAGAGGAGCCGAGAGTTTTGTCAAGCGGAAGAAACAGAGCCAGGCCTCAGTGAATAATTCAAGCTCTGCGTATTGTTCCACTCACCCAGTCCCTCCTCTGATGAGACCAGGTGCTGCGTATGCTCACTAACCCAAATGCCATGCTGCTGCACCTACATCCAACACCAACATCAGCCATCTGCAGAGCCAGACAGCTAACACTTTCTTCCCTGGTTTTACATTTGCTGGAGTGTAGTTAGATTTCTGTTGCATTAGCTAAAAAACTTAATATTATTGATTTTGCCTTTGCCAGTTTGGTGCCCAGGGCAAACAATCCCTAGGGCGTAACTCCCTGGTGAACAACACCCCAGCACAACTGCTATCCCTCCTTGCCACTGTTGATCAATCAACAGCTTGTGAATAAACCCACCAAGTCGAAGTCCCCCATCACCTTGAGATGAACATTGGCTAGCTCCAAGCAATGCAGTGGTCCCAAGGGTGCTTCACAGAACCTCTCGGAGGCAGGGCAGACCACCCTCGTGCCGCCCCTGATGTTGTGCCACCTTGGGCAGCTGCCCATATTGCCCATATCAGAAACTGCCACTGGATTTTTCTTGTAAACCATGCCAGGTGTAATATCACTCTGAAATGTAAAGTATAGCTCTCACAATTAAAGTCGAATATAAGGAGAAATGTAATGATCTTAAACAGGGTCACCAGAGAGGTAAAAGTTTATAACTGGACAATGAATGAGGGGTGCGTAATTGTCGCTTGCCATGTGAATAACCCTTTCTCAAAACATGTTATACTTACAGGTACATTTCTATAGCACTTTATCAGACACTCAGAGAGCTTTGACATTTGGTTCAGACATTAGAGACTCACCTCAATCACCACCAATGCACGTCATCCACCTGGATGTTCCAGTTCACACCAGAATGCACAACACACATTAGAGAAATGTTTTGAAGATGGGGGTAATTAGCCAGGACAACAGGATAACACCTCCACTGTTTTAGAGGAAATGACCAGGGATGTTTTAATGACCTCAGACAGTCAGAACCTTGGATGAATGTTTAAGTGGTTAATACTTAGCTGTTAAGTTTCTGTACAACAATCAGATGTTTATTGTGAAACATGTAGATTAAAAACATCCACCTCATCTATTCTGATGCTGAGCTTTCACTGTCTACATCACCTCTCTTCTTCTCTTTCTTCTTATGCTTACATTTTCTAGTCTTTCTCATTCACCTTCTAGTTTTTATTCATTTCACTCCCTACTTGTCTTTCTCCATCTCTCTTTCTCATTCTGTTTATGCATCCATGTATTTTTTCTATGCTTTCTAAAGCAAACTTTCTCTCTCTCTCTCTCTCTCTCTCTCCTCTCTGTCACTCTTTCTTTTTTCTTTTTCTGTTGCTCTTTCTCTCTGTCTCTGACTCTCTGTCTCTTCTCTCTCTCTCCCTCTCCCCCCTCTCTCTCTTTCTCTCTTTTTCTTTCTCTCTCTCTCTCTGTCTCTCTCTCTCTCTCTCTCTCTCTCTCTCTCTTTTTCTGTTGCTCTTTGTCTGTCTCTGACTCTCTTTCTTCTCTCCCTCCTCTCTCCCCCCCCTCTCTCTTTCTCTTTTTCTTTCCCCCTCTCTCTCTCTATCTCCCTCC
>BRDA01012443.1:17899-42112 GCA_036984385.1 Crenuchus spilurus | reverse complement strand
CAGGAATCCGGCCCTCCAGGACTGGACTTTGACACATGTGCTCTAGAAGAATATTGTAAATAAACTGGGACTCTCTTATGCAGATAAACATGAACTTATAGCACCATGCCCATTGAGACTTTGGCCTATTGGCACCCAGCATTGAGCTGTGTTGTCTGGAATGACGTTGCTCTATTCAGTACTTCAGGGTTGGGTTGAGGATGAGGTGGGGGGGGGGGTATTGTACTGCAGGGCTTCCTCTGGATTGAAGACAGGCAGATTTGTCTTTATGTTGCATTTTTATTTGTGTGTATTAAATGTGACACTGCCCCCCGTCCATGTATTAAAGTTACATGTAAGTATGTACATGCCGCAGACACCTGAATCAGTATGATTCAGCCCTAAGAAACAACCCAATGTCTAACACAGTAACTACCAGATGCCAAAACAAAATAATAAGGCCAGAGACTGTCAGGAAGGAGGTGAAAAAGCATGAGGTGTAGGAAAAGGCAGAGAAAGCAGCTGGTGTGGCGCAGCAGACTCTTCTGTTTGAGGAACTAGCGCAGTGAGCAGCCTCTCTTTGCGGCAGCCTCCGTTTCCCCCTCGTAGCTCAATAATGAATGTATTTATTTTCAGCTCTGGCGGTGTGGTGGGCAATGGAGGGGAATGGCACATGAACAGCACTGCGCTACACGTACATCTGCCCCGCCGAGTGGCGGGACGGCCCAGGTGGATGCTGCCACATGCATGAGTTCACGCTTCACGCTGACTAAATATACACCGAATCCTCTCCACTCAGCCCAGGGCCTTTTGTTTTTGGGGCAGATATGAGGTCGCTTCTTCACAATGAGAGATTTCTCTCATCCTGCATTGTTCTATTATATAATACAGTGGGGTATATGAGCTCATCTGTGTATTACACAATGCGTGTTAGGCGTTCGGTCAGCTACTTTTCACGGTGGTGCGGGAAATGATAACCGACGAGTTGTCGTCATCCAGCTGTGCACCTCTGCTCTGGTTAACCTCTGAGTTAGGTGGGTGGTGTGGAAGAAAATACACTTTTATAGGCAAGAAGATGTTTAACGCAAGTATTTCACTTACTACTAAACTTAACTCTTTCAACTGTAAGGGCCTATACCAGGGGTCTAACTCCAGCGTAGAGGGCTGGATTACTGCACAGTTTGGCGATCTTCCTGATCAATACACCAGATTCAGTTCAGCAGGTAGTTACCAGGTTTAATTGTTGCATTAGAGCAAAGAAATTGCCAAACCGTGCTGGACACCAGCCCTCCAGAACTGGAGTTTGACACCCCTGGTCTATACAGTATTTGGGCATATGTCAAAGCCCCACTATGTAACTAATAGATCTTACTTCATAGTGAACCATGAGGTGAACTTACAGAGGTTTTGTTGGGGGATCCCTATTTCTCAAATGGGTTGCAGAAAGAGGGTCTTCAATACAACTGAATCAGAGCTCAAGCTCAATCTTAGGCCTACCTTACAAACGACTTTCACACGATTTTACAGTCGCAGACAAATTTTCAAAGTCGGAATAAAATCACGAGTCTTGCTAGAGTCGAGTTGCAGTCGTGTCATCTCAATCGTTAAGTGTACGGTGGTCAGGACTGAAAGTTTTATTCAGTCTTTTTCGCGTCAAGGCGTTCCGATAAAATCAAACATGTTTAATATTATTGCAAGTCGTAAGAGTTCACGCGAGCAAATAGTGATGTGAGCACTGTCGGGAACCAATAGGAGAGCTACGGGAAGCCGCAGAGCCAATTATATGAATGCCTGGCGGGTAAATATGACCGGCTAGAGCTCGGAAACTACGGTTCTCCTGGACTGTAGAAAAGGAGGAGAAACTGGCGGAGCGAGCAAGAGTTTTACCATTTATTACACGACGTAGACGAAAAAGAAAAAATGTGGACAAATTGCTGAAGCCTTCCAGCCTTCCCAGGTGTGTTTGCTATGCTAAAGCTAACTAGCTAACTAAACACTACTGAATGGGGCTATTTAATGATAATTTTAATCTTAAAAGTGATTGTTTTTTCCAAAAGCTTGAAGAAAATGAGGAGCATGTAGACACACAGGACCAGGAATGCATGGATGTGAATCCTTTGTTGACAGTATTTTGAGCTCTGTATTTGTAATGCTTGTTACTATATTTAAATGTTGCACTACGTTGTCTTATTGTGCGTTATTTTTGATACAAAGAAAGGTTTAATAAACACATTTTGAAGTAATTCTGCTCTTTATTGCATTAATTCTATGTAAAACGAAAGCAGATGGGAAATAATCTCAAAATAATCTAGTTACAGTCTTTAAATTAGTGACCCTGCAAGATCCACAGTCTTTCCAAAATCTTAAGCCTGTGACTAGACTGTGATTAAAAAGTCTGTAGATGTGAGATGGTGTCAGACTTTAGTCTGTTAAAAGTCTTTTCAGAATATTTTCGAAGTTGTTAGGTGTATGGGAGGCTTTAGCGGATTCCCTGTATCGACGGGACATGATTGAAGTATCCTTGAACAGGCACCTAACCCCCAACTGCTCACCATTTTCAATGCAGCCCATCTCTCCAGGCAAGTGTGCTCACTGGTCCCTAGTGTGTGTGTGTGTACACTAGTGTATGTACGTGTTTCCTTGCATGGATGGCTTAAATACTGAGGTCAAATTCCTCTGTGTGTGTAAGCACAGTGGATAATGAGTATTCACATTCAAACAAACAAAAATAAGTCACATTCAACGTCTACGGTCTTTAAGAGTCTTTGGCACTCCAAAGTTTCTGGCTTCTGGGCACAAAAACACCCCTGACCAACTGAGCAATGACCTCCGTCGGGATGTGACCGGTCAGAGAGGACTAATTGGTATTCTGCTGTTTTATAGACTCACTCTCATTGTCATTTTTTAATTCTGTCTCTGAAGTACAGCCTTCCAGAGCTCATTGAAATGCTGCAGAGAAGTCTGCAGACCACCAGTTTCCCGCATCGTCCCTCAACAGCCAACTCTCCACCCACCCAACAACCCCACACACACACACACACACACCACCCGTTTTCATTTGTTTCTTTATTTTGCGCTAAAGCATGCTCTTTGGCTCTCTTGTTCTGCTTGATTGAGCCATTGTGCAGTTAAAGAGCCATTGTTGCTCTCCAGGCGAACAGCGAGAGAGAGAGCAAAGCGAGGAAACAGCACCGTTCATGAGCTGTCATTCGCTTAAACACTCAACCTCCACTAACCCAGCTCTCAGCCCACTCTGACTCACCGCCTGCCTCTAATGAGCCTAAATACACCACCAGCGCTCTCCAACACTTTTACTGAAGGATTGATGCAAAGAGCATTATTGTCTCTGTAAGACACAGAATTTCTTGAAATGTGCTAGTCAAGATACAGCACTTAAACCTTTCAAGATCCAGAGCTATTACTGTTGCTTTTCAAGCATGTTTGCGTAAAGAAACAGCAAAAATAGTGGCCTAACAAATTGCTAATACATTTGAATTCTCTGCAGAAAACTTCAGATCTGCACTTCAGACTTTCTTCCATTTGTTTGTTTGCCATGAAACAACTAAATGTTACAAATGAGAATTAATCTCACATTACAGTGTGTTTTTGCTGTTGCCAAACTGTACCTCCTAAGGGTTAATACTCTGGTTAACTTCACACAATGGTCCAGGTAGTGAGATGATTCAGAGATCATTCTGGCTTTAATTAGAGAGAAAAAAAGAATTCTTGCTCTCCTGCAGCCCCTGTTCTCTCACTCTCTCCCTCCTTCTCCTTATGTTTTTTTATCCTTCAAATAAATACCCAGATGCTCCCTGCTCTGGATAATTCCATAATCCTTTAATCGGAGCCATTTTTCATGAAGATTCATAGGAAACAATTGCAGAAAGGATGGCCAAATTTAATCAGCCAGCTTTAAACACAATTACCACCAGAAAGGAGCCGCTGTGGTAGAGGCTGAGGGGTATTGTGGGTGATGCCCCCACATGGCCTCAGTCCTTCTGTTTATGGAGGAACAATAAGTGTGTGGTCATTTTACAACACACACACACACACACACACACACACAGGCACATTTGTTTATGTGAATTGTGGGGACACTGCATAGACTTCAGTTCATTTCATGTTCTACTAGCATAAACCTAATCCTTACCTTAACCCTAACCCTAAACCTGTACTTGTCCCTGACCGTAAGACATGCATTTATCTTAAAACTGAAGGCTTTGGTTGTGAGGACCAGATTGTGTGTGCCCACAACGTGTGTAAACAGAAGGGTCCCCACAAAGTGACATAAACCTGACGCACAGAATTATGAGTAAACACAAATATGTGATACACACACAGATATTTTTTTTCCTGTGTCTGCATTAGTGGGATGCCTTTGGGAAACCCTTGGTAAAAATATTTGTGACTTTTCAGCTGCCATTCTACCATATGTTCATGCCCTTGTGCGGCTTATATTTCATATAGTCACTGTGACATTTTCCCTTATAACATTTACCAATAAAACTGCTCTCTGTGGATCCTATTTTTCACCTCCTTTTTATTTGTTGTTACTTTTTTTGTGTCAGCCTTGGTGGGATTTGTCTGAGATTTATTTGGCTGTGTCTCCTGTCTGTTATATATATTCCTCCTGTCATTTCTGTTCAGGAGTTATTATGCTCTTTGTCCCTCTGCTGTCTGTGGCCGCTCTTCAGCTGAGAGACACGTCACACTCCATACTGAGGGGCCTTGGTGTGGATGAATTTGAAGAGCTGAAACTGAAGCGTGTTGCAGACCTGCTCTCCTGTCACTGTCCATCACACACACACACACACACACACACACTCACACACATACACACACACATCTCCAGCCAGGCATCATTGAGCATCCGCCTGCCATCGCCACATGCCTGAATGTCACCATTGTCTCTTTAAAAATACATTTACATCTCGCCTGGGGTGTTTGTAACTGTCCCATCACACACGCGCACACACACACACACACCCATCTCTCCTCAAAGCCCATTGCATCACTGCAGAAATACCCCAATATATATATACACAATATTCACTATCCTTTTACTTGTATTACTGTACTAGTGCCTCTCCAAAAACATTTATGTCATTAACCCTCCTCAGTTTGACCCCATCCAGTGTTTAACGTCTTTAAATAAACGTGTGACATGACTTTTTTTGCTTCATATTTAATGACTTTTCCTAATTGCCTTGTACGGGCCAGCAAAATGTCACCACATCTCTACACACACATACACACAAACCAGGCATGTGTTATAAATACTCCAGTGCATACACACACACACACACTTACATACCACCCTCCAACATAGATCTATAGATGCCCTTTTCTCTCTTTATCTCACCCCCCCACACACACCACCCCTCCAATAAAGCATTCACAAAAATGCATCTTCTGTAAGCACCTAGATCTATAGTCTCTCTCTCTCTCTCTCTCTCTCTCTCTCTCTCTCTCTCCCTCAGTCCCCCCACACACAGAGACTAAGAATCCCCAATACACACACACACACACTTACCCCCCTCTTCCACTCCCCCTCGTAAAGGGCTTCTCTGCAGTTAAATGAATGCAGTTGTTCTTTTCAGGTCAGTAGTTAAATACATAAAAGTGCAATTACATTATAATGGAGTCGCCCTGTGTTTTATTCCTAGCGAAGTGGTGGGGCCATTAAAGAAAGCCACCCCTGTTCCTCTAGATTTATGAGAGGCGATCTGTCCCCTGACCTTGGCTGAGATATTAATGGAAAGATGGTCACATTGCCATCTTATTTTCTCAGCCAACTCTGGGACCGAGTGACCATTCGTTTCTTTTCCACATTTTTAAGTGCACGCTAATGCAGATCACTTGATGGCTTTAATTTGTTTATGATGCTGTTAATGTCCATGTTTCTGGCCGTGATGGTTTTGCTGCTGAGACGGGCAGTTTGATGTGTAATGTTGAGCACCAGATGAGTAAGCTCATGACTCGGCTTCTCTGGAGTGATTTAAAATGTCTGTATTTAGCAAGAATTTAACAGATGTCTCTCTGTCTGTCTCTGCTCTCTTTAAGTACTGTGTTCATTCATTATTGTGTGTTTTAGGACAGTTTATGGGCCTGTATATAAATACACACGTCAGTTATTTACTGTCATGTCTAAAAACCTGCATTGTAGTTTTATTGTGTTTAATGAATAATACATCTCACTACTGACAACAGAGGGCTGAGGGTTAACTGACCAAACAGAATCAAGATGCTGATTTTAAGTAACAGAAATTGCTTTAAAACAGCTGCTAAAAAGTCCAAAAGAAAGCAGAATTTGAATTGATAGACAATCGTTACATTTATGAAGTGTCATGTCTTCTTTTTTTTTTTTTTTAATTCATTGTTGCCCATTTTTATCCCTTTCCCAATGTAGAAGTAGCCAATTAACCCATCCCATCCTTTAGGCTTCTCCCCATCACTATTGCACTGTCCCTGACTCTAGGAGGGTGAAGTCAAGCACAAGCCTCCTCCGTTGCGTGTGATACATCCACCTCCTCTTTTCAATCTACCGCTGATACTCCGACACTGGGGAGCCAACGCGCTCGGAGGAAAGCGCAGGAATCCAGGCTCTGAATGGACCAATCAGTAGACACCTGAGCCAGCGGACATTACAATGTGAATGTGATAAGGAGAGAGAGTGCCATCTACCCACCCAGAGAGAACACTGCCAATTTTGCTCTCTTGGGCCCTGTCTATTGATGGCAAACAGCATGACCAGGATTTGAACTCATGATCATCTGGTCATAGTGTCAGTGTCTTAGCCTGCTGAGCCACTCGGGGCCCGAAGTGTCATCTCTTAACCCAACTTTATTACCTCTTTATGTTTTTTTATGGTTAAAGCTGCTGGCTCACATGGATGTGAATTTACTGGACAGGATGGAACATGGAGGGATGTATGTACTGATGGATGAATTTTCTTTCTGGAGTATTACAGATTATTTAGGGAATTGCAGTGTTGCACAACAACTTTTGGAGCAGCATCAGTATTTACTGTCTAATGCAGGGCTGTCAAACTCCAGTTCTGGAGGGCTGGTGTCCAGCACAGTTTGGTGACTTCTGTGCTCTCACACTACTATTAAACCTGCTGAGTTGAATCAGGTGTGTTTGATCAGAAAGATCACCAAACTGTGCAGGAATCTGAGTGTGAAGTTTTTAGTAGCAGTACCAATAGCATAATTGTATATGACGTGATTTAGCACAGTTCAGACAGGAGATCAGTACTGTCTGTGTAGTAAGGCAAGTAAGACTTGTTGTAGAGCCTTATTGTAGTGTGTAAAAATGATCTCACATGGGTTCTTCTACCACAGTGCAGCTGTATCAGTCACTAACTGTGCATCTCTGTTTTTCCAGTGTTGTATGCAGGGGGTGTGAGGTATTGTACAAGATGGCTAACATGTCTATCTGTTCTCCAGATATTCACACTTGACTCGGTATTAGCTTTCCTGGTCAGCTTGTTCAGTTATGTGTTGATATCATTGTGCAAGAACAGCACAGACTTTAGCACTTGCTATAACATACTCAGAATGTCTATAGGAGCTTAGTGCACACACCAAAACCTCCTCAGGAAGTACAGCTGGCTCTGATCTTTCTTGTTCACACTGTGAGCATTACAGCTCCAGCCTTGTTTGTTGTGCACACCTGACCGTATCCACATCTACACTATCAATGGTGACAATAGAGTTTCTGGCTCGGTTTCATGAACATCAGTTAATCCATTAAACACTAGTTGTCACGCCCCCGCCACTGCCTCATCCGTTCTCTGTCTGGGTCACATGTTTTCTGTGTATGTTTGGCCATGTGCTTGTGTTTAGGTTTGTGTCGTGTCTCTGTTTCCCTGCCCTAATTATGTCATCATGCCCTTGTTAGTGCCTTCACCTGTCTTGTGACTTATCTCATCACTCGCCTCTGCTGCCTCTTTCTCCCCTCTGATTACGTTATTTAAGATCCCTTTTCATTTCAGTGTTTGCCTGTCATTGATTGTTCCACATCGTAGCGAGTAGTGTTTGAGTGATAGTTGTCTGTTTAATAAATACCTAATAAGCATCCTCACTTCTCTACTACACACCAGTGTCAGAGGATTGTGAGAATCTCGGTCATGCAGCTTGACAAAATTGGTTGTACTCTCTCTGGATGGGTAGATATCACACTCTCACCATCACTACTACCATGTAATGTCCATTGGCTCAGGTGCATGCCAGCCTATCCATCAGAGATTGGGATCCTGCACTTTTCTCTGAGCATGTTGACTGCCCAGTGACAATGTATCAGCAGCAGTTTGAAAAGAGGCGGAGCCTGACTTCACATGCACCAGAGGAGGCTCTGCTAGTCTTCACACTCCTATAGTCGAGGACATTAGAAGTGATTGGGGAAGAGTCCTAGCAGATGGGTGGGTTGATTGACTACCACTACATTGGGGGGGAAATGGGATTAATTTTTTTCCTTTTTTTCCCCTACATTGCAAATGAATACTGAAGTCACCCAGACTATAAATGAACACATAAGGAATCATGTAGTAAACTTAAAAGTGTTAAACAAACCAAAATATGTTTTAAGACTGATGTCAAACACATTAAGAGGCAAGAAATGCAAGTAATGAACTCTTGACAAGACACAGCTGTTAACTGAAAGTCATTCCAGGTGACTACCTCATAAAGCTGACTGAGAAAATACCAGGAAAGCTGCATCTAAGCAAGAGGTGCCTACTTTGAAGAATGTAAATATAAACCTTGTTCTGGTTTGTTTACTAAATAATTCCATATGTATTTATTTTACTAGCCGTGGCCTAGTGGTTAAGGATCTGGTCTGGTGACCTGAAGGTTGTCGGTTCGATCCCCGGGCAGGTCACGACTGAAGTGCCCTTGAGCAAGGCACCTAACCCACAATTGTAAGTCGCTTTGGATAAAAGCGTCTGCTAAATGCCTCAAAATGTAAAGTGTAAATATTATCTGCTTACTTTGCTGGGGGTGATTGTCCTGTCCATGTTTCTACCATGAGCATATTGGTAGGGGATGCTGTATATCTTGTCAAATCAGTAAGGAATGATGTCTGTATTATGGGAAAAATCTTTATATTTCATACTGATGGACAAATCTAAAACTTATAAATCCAGGAGTCTGAGCTGTCAGTCAAACGTGTGGTCTGGCCTGCAGACCTGCAGTTCACATCTCTCAAAAAAAGAGCAGGGAAAACACACACACACACACACACACTGAAAAGTGAGCTGAAAAGCATACCGCCGATCATTGGGATTACACAGAGCGGCTCAAACACACCTCCGATCTGAAGGGTTTATTTTTCTCACCCTGGTGGCCTTGTGGTGATGTGTGTTATTGGTGATTTTCTCTCAGCTCCTGCTCCCCCGGGGAAGACACCCTCCGACCCTTTCTTTTTGTTTCCCCAACTCTGCTGATCGTACTGTGCATCTGTGTGTGTGTGTGTTTTCTTTTCTCAGACAGCATCTCCTAGGAAACATGGCCTGGGAGACAGAGATATATGAGTAGCTGGAGTTAGAGTTTGATGGATGGAGAGCAGATCACATGTTTGTCTAGCTGGGATGGGGGAAGTTGGCACAGACTAGTGGGTGTCGTTCCTCACCCGGTGCGTGAGTTACTGCATCATGCCATAGACACAGAAGCACCGCCAAACCGCTGACACTGACTGGCACATCACTGAGGCTGTTGCTCATGCAGTACAAGCCAGATTATTAATGAACACCAACAACGAGCTTCGTTCAGCTTCATTCATTTATTTGGTTGTTTGTTTGTGAATTTGTGTATTCATCCATTCTTTTATTCGCGTGATCATTTGTTCACAGCTGTGGTACATGCAAATACTATATAACAGTTTTTAAAGCACAAATATAACAAAAATAAAAATGGTAATATTTTAATTTACCTATTACATAATTGTACTGTAATCATGTCTAAACACTATTACAACAAATTATCTATCAATGCTGAAAATCCTTTGATTTTGGTAAGGATCTAAATAGATTATTGTGTGCTTGTAATTGTTCTGAGACAGCTGCATGGCATCTGAACCACAATAAGCAGCGCTGTGGAGCTGCACTCTTCTAGATTATCACTGGTTATTTTTGACACATTTGATGAATTACTTTAACCAACACAAGGCCCTTGTCATCACAGCTGCTAGAGCATCTTTCTTTCAAAGTGTAGACACCATTGTTTACACTACGTCAGTGAAACCATACCTATAAAGCTTATGAACCTGGATCAATGATTTAAGTCTATTGCACCATAGAATGTCATGTGAAAATGTGGACATACCTGCACTATGTCAGCTAAACTTACAATGTTAAGGCAACTTACTGCACACATTGTTAGAGTTAATTCAAGGTGAGTTTCACCAACTCAAAATTCTTAGTTTAGTCAAAGGTTCTCTTAACTTACTTAATAAAATAAAATATAAAAATATTTTATCCAATTTCCAGACCAGCTAGTTCTCTTTTCATCATGCAGTGACATAATTTCCTCCTCTTGGGCTCTCAGTGTTGGAGCATGTTTGTCACTTAATTGTTTCGGAACATCAAACCAATTTAAATATTAGTCAAAGACAACACAAGTAAACACAAAATGCTATTTTTTTAAATGAAGGTGTTTATTATTAATTGAGAAAAAAATCCAAACCTACATGGTCCTGTTTGAAAAAGTGAAAAATTGCGACCCTTGTTAAAACATATCTTAACTGTGGTTTCTCACACCTGAGTACATTGTCTCTAGCCACACCCAGGCCTGATTATTGCCACATCTGTTCTCAATCAAGACATCACTTAAATAGGATCTGCCTGACAAAGTGAAGTCCACCAAAAGATCATTAAAAGCCACACATCATGCCGAGGTCCAAAGAAATTTCAGAACAATTGAGAAAGAAGGTCATTGAGATCTGTCAGTCTGGAAAGGGTTATAAAGCTATTTCCAAAGCTTTGGGAATCCAGTGAAGCACAGTGAGAGTCACTATCCACAAATGACGAAGACATGGAACAGTGGTGAACCTTCCCACGAGTGGCCGGCCGCCCAAAATTACCGCAAGAGCACAGCGACGACTCATCCAAGAGGTCACAAAAGACCCCACAACAACATCCAAAGAACTGCAGACCTCACTTGCCTAAGGTCAGTGTTCATGCCTCCACTATCAAAAAGAGACTGGTCAAAAATGGCCTGCATGGCAGGGTTCCTAGATGAAAACTACTGCTGAGCAAAAAGAACATTAAAGCTCATCTCAATCTTTTCAGAACACATCTTGATGATCCTCAAGACTTTTGGGAAAACATTCTGTGGACCGATGAGACAAAAACTGAACCCTTTGGAAGGTGTGTATCACATTACATCTGGCGTAAAAGAAACACTGCATTTCAGAAAAAGACATTATACCAACAGTAAAATATGTTGGTTGTGTGATGGTCGTTGGCTGTTTTGCTGCGTCAGGACCTGGAAGACTTGCTGTGATAAATGGAACTATGAATTCTGCTGTCTACCAAAAGATCCTGAAAGAGAATGTCCAAGCATCTGTTCGTGACCTCAAGCAGAAACGAACTTGGGTTCTGCAGCAGGTCAATGATCCAAAGCACACCAGCAAGTCCACCTCTGAATGACTGAAGAAAAACAAAATGAAGACTTTGGAGTGGCATATTCAAAGTCCTGACCTGAATCCCAGTGAGATGCTGTGGCATGACCTTAAAAAGGCCGTTCATGCTCGGAAACCCTCCAATGTGGCTGAATTACAACAATTCTGCAAAGATGAGTGGGCCAAAATTCCTCCACAACGCTGTAAGACTCATTGCAAGTTATTGCAAACGCTTGGTTGCAGTTGTTGCTGCTAAGGGTGGCCCGACCAGCTATTAGGTTTCGGGGGCAATCACTTTTTCACACAGGGCTATGTAGGGTTGGATTTTTTTTCTCCCTTAATAATAAACACCTTCATTTAAAAATAGCATTTTGTGTTTACTTGTGTTGTCTTTGACTAATATTTAAATTGGTTCGATGTTCCAAAACATTTAAGTGTGACAAACATGCAAAAAAACAGGAAATCAGGAAGGGGGCAAACACTTTTTCACACCACTGTAAGTGTTCTTCTCCTGAACATTTTAAAGTCCTGTAGATGCTGTGCATTACTTTGAGCCCATGGTGGGTGTACATTTAGTGGCACTGTGTGAAGGAAAGTGTCACAGATAGCAGTGATGTTGATTTAAAATATACTGTATTTTACCAATGCATAACTACTTTTTTTTTTTTTTTTTTTTTTTAATTTAGGAGAACTTTTGACTCTATGAACTAAGACATTTGGGTTGGGTGAACTCAAAGTTGAATAAACTTTTCAAAGTTGAACTTTAAATTTAAGTGTAATTAAATCAGCAAATGATTGCTGCAAGTTTAAAATGTGAATTTGAAATAATAATAATAATAATAATAATAATTATTATTATTATTATTATTATTATTATTGTATTATTATTATTATTATTTTTTTATTATTATTATTACTTATTTATTTATTTATTTATTTATTTATTTACTTATTTTATAGTATGGTCAAAATATATATAATTCTGGATGTTTGTTCTAAACATTTTTTTTCTTGTCTAGAAAGTGTGTCAGTAATTCTGAATGAAATTGTAATTTTTTTAAATAATGCAAGTGATTTGTTTTCCATTTTAATCCAGTAAAATGTGTTTTCTTGAAATGTAATAGAAAATATGTCCTTGATGTTTGGTGACAGTAATCATAGTGGCATAGTTAGTGTCAGTTTCTAATACTGAAAAGAAGAGAAGAAGCTCGTAGAATATTTTCGCTGTGGACAGGTGAGCATTAGACATTCAGAGAGCATACTGGGGAGTCACGGGTAATTTATGCTCCTCTGGTGAATAAGCTTCACTTCCTGGCTGTGTAATGTGGTGTGGGGTAGTGTGGGGTATTAGTATTATATTAGTGCTGGCTATTGCTCCCCTGGGCTGCTCTTCTTCACTGAAGCCCACTGGGCCATTTCTGGCCCAGAAAAGGAGAAAAATGGCAGCCAAAAACCCTTTGTGGTTCCACATTTGGGAAAACCTTCAAATGAAGGACAAGAGTCATGAATATGCTATCAGTTCAGCATAGGGGAATATTCTTTTGAAAATTTCAGACTAGTGTTTGATTTACACTTCAGGTATTTTAGCTGTATTGGAAAGTACTTACATTTGAGTTAAGTAAGACTGTCTGATAAACGTTTGATAACATAAACAGGTATTCACTGATACTTGCAACACAGTTTTATCAAAAGTGTCTTTATTGATATGAAGAGCAGGATTTTAAAAAAAGGATGATCTGACATCTTAATGATGCTCTGCATTATGATGAGTGCACATCACCAAAAAGTCTGGCATTATGTATTTGGGATGTATGATGGCATTTAGTTTGAAGGTTCACCCTCGGGGACAACTGTAGCCTAAATGTTTGAGAGCAGACTTGAAACAAAAAGACCTCTGGTTCAATCCTGCGCTCATCTTAAGTGCCATTAAGCAATGTGCCGAACTCCCAGCTACTCCCTGTGCAGCAATGGTTGATGGGACTACCCACACATTTGAGCATACCTCTAATGTGTGTGTGTGTGCTCACATTGTATGGATGGTATAAAGGCATCTTTTCTATTATTCTATGTGTAAAAAACAGTGGTGAATGAGTTGATTCATCTTCCTTCCTTACAGTGAATATGTTTTTTTTTTGTTCTTGGTAGTTCACTAGAAGGATCATCTCTGCATTTAAACCATCCAAAGTGAATACACACATCCACACATAATAGTGACCATAGTAATCACACATTAAGGGATGGTGAGCATACACTACCTGGAGCAGTGTGCATTTATAGGTTAGGTGCCTTGTTCATGGATTATTCTTGTCAGTAAATTAAACTTGTGACCTTTCAGTCAAAGTCTGTGCCTCTAATCTTTAAACAATGGCATGTCCCTGTGTTCAAAAAGTAAAGGTGATCTTTGAGTTGCTGAGGTTAAGGATAGGGGGCAACACTTTATAATGACTTTCATTAATAAGCCATTAACTAATGATTAATAACTGTGAACAAATCATTAGTTCATGAGAATCTGAGCATGAACAAATGTTTATAAATGACAGTTCATGTAGTTACTAATGATTGTATTCATTTTTGCAAATGTTAACAAATCATTAGTAAATCATTAGGAAATCATTTGTTAATGAAATTCTCATGAACAAATGCTTTTTTCACAGTAATTACTTGTGTAATTACTTAATAAGCTATTAATTAACGTTATTATAAAGTGTTACTGAATATGGTTGGGTTAAATGCTGCACAGCATCATTTTCAGGGCATGGAGACACCTCACAAAGACAGATACACTAGTATTTGGAAGTGTAGCTGCAGTATTTACAGCCAGATTTGGCACACAGTGTGTAGAATAAGACTATTATTTCTTGTGTCTTGCTCTTCATCATCAGGATTTAAGGTCTTTTACTGCAGTGGTGCTAAACTACTGCATGTGTCACATCACACAGTGGATCAGTGAGGGCACCTAGTGTGAGCCAAAGTGACTTGGCCAGCCATGACCAAAGAGCTACCATAACCAACCTGATGCCTGATGATCTAAAGTATGTGTCTGTCTTCCAGTGATTTGGCAACCTGTCTTGTAACTTCACCTGTACAGATAAAGACTAGCTGTATACCTGTACGTTTCTTGCTGATGCTTAATTTGTGCTAGCCATGCTTAAAAGGTCAGTTTCTGACCACAGAGGTGTTATTGGCTTGATATTGACTGGACATTTAAAGCACTATGTCACATATATTAGTTTCACTGATCTGTACAGAATCACTAGATCTGTGGTCACAAAAACAACCACTGATGATGGGGCCTTAAAACATAGTGATAAATTGTATGTAACGACAGCTGGGTTACAGTCTGTAATACATATACAAAGTAGACTTATATGGCTAGTGTACCGGGTATACAACAGATTCCTAATAAAGTGGATGGTGAGTGTGTATTTATGTAGTCTTTGCTGGAGTAGTGTCCTGCTTTGCTCCATTTTATCTGTCATTAGAGTTTGTCATTGAACACCTGTGTCCTCTCTTCACATGCTGTACAGCAGGGGTGTTCTCCATTTCTTAGAGCCAAATATATTTCTCTCTTTTACTCATTTAAAACACAGCCTGCGTTTGCCCTTGCTGTGATAGTCTGCATACATCTGTTCTGCCTTCCTTCGTTTCTGATTATTTTTCACCGCTGCTGTGTTTGGGCAGGATTGGAGAGCTGGTGAGCTCTAATTTTAAATAAAAGAGAGAGAGAGAGAGAGAGAGAGAGAGAGAGAGAGAGAGAGAGAGAGAGAGAATATGTCACCCCCGGGGACCTGTGAGTGCTGCAGTTGATGATTATTGAATGCACTAACTGAGAGCTTTCCCCCCCTTTATCCTGCATTTAAAGTGGAGATGTTTTACATTCAGGAACAATCAGTAATAAAGACCTGGTGACCTTTTACACCGATAATCAATGAATAAAAACAGTAGTTAAAACAGTAGTGAGTGTACTCTGGAAAGGCCTATAGCACACTAAAATGAATCATTTTGCAGGCTCAGTTATGAAAGTTTGCTTGTTTCACCATATAATTAGCCATTTTTCCCTATAAATGATATTTTATTTTATGCTTCTTATGTTTATTGTGAAAAAATGAATCTCCAATTTTCATCGTCTCTATTTATGTCTCTTTTTGTGTTTATTACATTCTGTTCCATTGATTTAAGGGTTCAGTTTCATTCTGTTCTGCTTAAATTCTTGCATTAATGCTTCAAAATGTTATCTATTCATTCAAACCTCTATAATTCACAGTTATCACAGACCCCATAAAGAATCGACTTTAATTTGCCAATGTCAGATTAGTAAAAAAAGTTTTAATGGCCTCTCAGTTCAGTTAGATTATTTTCCATGTTCAAGTAAATATTGGCAGCTAATTTTATACCTACAAAGATGGTTCTTTATGGGATCTTATATAAAACCACATGCATGCATAAATAGTTTGTATGGTGAAATGGTTCTTCATATTTAAAAATGGTTCTGTATAGTACAAAAAGGTTTAAACTATTGTTACAAGCTAAAAACCAAAGTAAGACCCTTGATATCACACCTACTAAAAAGTGTTGATAGGAATTGTTGAAACCATTTAGTCTTTGGTTGATTGTTTTGTTGACTGTCCAGTGAAGAGCGACAAAGGCCAAAATAACGCATAATAGTTTGATTAGCTATTAAACTGAACAGGTTGTTGTAACAAAACAATACAGTACTCAGGAAAGTGCAATTCCTGACTGTGTGACCACAGATAAAGTGGACAATCTCTTCTACCCCAGGCATGCACTGCATTGTGGACTGTTTGCTCATTGTCAGTGAGTATCAGTGTTTGCACTCCTGTGCCTTTGAAGCAATTTGTTCACCCGCAATAGTGCGAGCCATCGCTGTGGCCATACATGTTCAAAGATAACACACAATGTCAAACTCTGCAGTGAGGCAATGTGTGATTTCTTTGTCTTTCCAAGTTTTTGTCAAGCTGTGTAGATATTAGACTACCAAATGATGCTCTCTGTATGCAGACTGTTATCAGGCACCTGCGCGTAAATGCTGCACCATTTAAAGTAGAACAGGAAATTTAAATAAGAAGCTAAATTCATCTTCATCTCACTGTCTTCTGTGTAGATCATCTACAGCTCTTCAGCTTATTTAGATGGGTAGCCTCTAAATAAGTGCAGGGTAGCCTTTTGATGTTAGTGTGGCTTATAAGTCAGGAAAATAAGAAATTCACAATCTCAGATCATTAGAATATTTATTTCATCTACATGCTTCATATGTTTATTATGAACAAATCTTTATTTGCTATTAGTTCCATTTAGGTCTTTTTGTGTTTAATTTCATTCTGTTTCAAGGGTTCATTTTCATTCTGTTCTGTTCTGTTTTTTTTTTTTTTTTTTTTTTACACATTTTTTTACAATTTTTTAATTTTATTTAATTTCATACATATAAGACCCTGAAATGAGAAGAACAGAGCCTGGTCAACTTTAGTTTGCTAATGTTGGATTAGAGTATTAAAACTTTTAATGACCTCAGTTCAGTTCAAATTTTGGCCTGATTATTTTCTATGTTCAAGCAAAATTTTGGTAAAAATCTAAATTCTTGAAAAACAATTCTTCACAGGCCCTTATATAGACCCATGAGAAAACAAATGTGCTTTGAGTAAATTACTATTCAAACAGTATCAACATTAAGACCATAACATGTTTTAAATATGTCACCTTATGTGTAATGAATATAAAAAACAGTGGAACTTCAGTTATTATTTGCCCTGGTTATTGTACAGTTTGGTTATTGTCCACTTTTATGGGGAAAATTTGTCCTAGTTTTCATTCATTTGCCTGGTTTTTATCAGTGTCACCATTAATTTTTCAAAAACAAAGCATCCACCCATGCATTCATCACTCACCCATGCGTTTGTCGTTCATTCTGGGTTTGTTTCTCATTCTAAAACATATCAGACTAAAGCAATGGCGTGCAGCCACATGAAAACAGGTGCATAAACAAATAACATCAGAGAACCCCTAGAATAGATGTACAAAACAAAAGCTGCTGACTGTACCACATCGGCATGCTCTAAAATGGAGCGTAAACCTGTAAGAGTGATGTTAAATGTTAATTTATCAATTTCATTAGTCTTCTGTATTTATTTATCATTGTGTTCTGGGTAAAACTATAGTTATTCTATATAAAATGTATTTCTGTTAATACTTTGTATTGTCTGGATTAGATTAATTGAATTTACATTATTTCTTATATATTATCATCAGGCACTTTAAAATGAATTTATGACAAAAATCGAGGTTTTACTGTACAGGTAATCCCTGGGTTACGTCGTCTCCGAGTTACGATGTTTTGTGGTTACGACACATCTACCATTTACTATATAAAGCCTTGTTTCGTGTTTGGTGTGCGCGGCGAAGAATACACGGTTACGCGGCTTTTCCTTTCATTATTAAACGTATTTTATATGTGTTTTTTGATCATTACTGTGTTAGGATAGGGCTTAGGATAGGATAAGTGCTTACAGTATGTTATTTATGTACAGTATTTACATTTATTTATGTTCCGACTTCGGTTTACGACGCGAACGTAGGAACGGATCAACGTCGTAACCCGGGGACTACCTGTATATGAGAGTTTACCCCTTTGAATTAAATTCTAGATTTCACAATATTCACTTTTTTAGGTGGGCTTGTTGAACTAAATTTTTCGAATTGTATCATTAGATATATTTTTGTGGAGACTCAGCATCGTGTCTCCTCTACCTCAAGATGTAATTATTTAATTCTCTTTTCATATTTAACAAGTTATAAATGTCTGCCAGGCTTAGTTTCCACTAATCATTGGCAGACATTAACATGTTCACTAGTTTATTTTGTTTATCTTTTCTTTGTATCATCCAAGTGTGTCTAACTGTTTTTGTAAATGTACTTCTACTCGTGACTCTGTGGTTGACTGAGATCCATGGGGAGATTTTGCTTTTGAGTCTTGGTTTCTCAGTGTTCCTTCATCGTGCTCTTATGAACTTTTTGCTGACATGGTCTCCCTTAGCAATGCTCATTAAGCTGCTTTGGGGTAAGATCAGATGAAAAAAATCAATTAAACAGAATTGAACTGAGCGTTTGAGCTTCTGAACTTCATTATTTCGTGTGATTATGTAGGTGTCTGAGTGCCTGGTCATAGCTGCCAACAAGAGCTCATTTAAGCACATCCTTGTTGACCAGTGGCCAATGATGCCACATGGCACAGATGGGACTCAAACTGAATCCCAATGTTGAGCTGTGCTTTTATCAGGCACACATACAAGACGAGAAGGAGAAGGAGATTAAGAGGACTAGAGCAGGAGAGAGTGATGATAAATTAAGATGTTCTTGCCCTCGCCTGACCCAGAAAAACAGGCATGACCCCACTCTTTGTTGTATTGTTGTTGTAAGAATTAGAATCAGTCATTTGCATGAATAAGGCATTTGTTCTGTTGAAACTGGCACTTATATAAACAGACAATGTACAATATCCAGAGTAACTAAATAATACATATAAGTACTATATACACTCAAGCATTTTATCACAGCAATGAATGTGTTTGTGGTGTTTGTATGTTGTGTTTTCCTTCATTTCCCTCAACCCCATCTTTACCTGAATGAATGTGTGATCTTCCCGGTCAAAACTCCCAGCAGGAGTGATGGTGGGAGCGCTGAATGAATTTGTTGAGCGACAGGTTTGGGGACGTCCCACAGAGAGCGAGGGAAACACACAATAACTCTGCTTCCAATCATCCATGGAGCACAATTTAATCAAGCCTTTGTTGGACTATTATCAGCTTCTGATAGCCCGCAGACATGAATATGTCTCATCTGTTTCACCACGAGGCAGCTAATCTCTTTCTGGAGCGCGAGAGAATTCCAACTCAGTAAATAATGCAAATCTGACATAAGCTCTACCCCCCCGACCCCCACCTATTTTTTTAAACAAAAGTGCAGAATACGCTCCCCCGTAGAGTTTTCTGAGAAATGCTAAGATCATAATGCTCATTGTCCACTGGACTTAACCTAAGACTTCTCACTGTTCCAGTCCCTTTTGGGGGGCAGGGGGGTCGGTTGGGCTGGGGACGACAGATTGATTTCTCTCCAAATTCAGTGATCCGTGTGAGACAGTATGATGCATATTAGGGCCAGAGAGAGCACGTCTCATCTGCTGGCAGATGAAATATGAAATTACAAACTTGTTAGTGTTGTCATCCTGAGCTCTGTCGCTTCAAATCCAGGACGGATTTGGCACCAACAAAGAGCATAATTATTTCTTCCTCTCTGTTTGCATCTGTCATTGGTGACCATCCATCTGAGGACTGAAGAAGAAAAAAGTAAAAACATAAAAACAAAAAGAGATTAAGGTTATTAATAATAACAATATGAGAGGGATTTGTCTAGTCTCTTTGACAGAGTATCAATCATGTGTAGCTGGGGAAGCAGGAAAAGGTCACATTAGACCAGGCTTTGGCTAGTTTTGCTGCCCAGCTGTGGACGTAGACGTTCCTTTCTACAGAAACAATCTGCAACATGAGACTGACACCAAAAGGTTAAAATGAGCCATTATCTACAGACATCAAATGATGTATTACCTTGACTTCTTTGTGTGTGTGTGTGTGTGTGTGTGTGTGTGTGTGTGTGTGTGTGTGTGTGTGTGTGTGTGTGTGTGTGTGGAATCAGCCCACAAATACAGGAAGGCTTAGCATTTCAGAGGCAGTGTCTTCACATGTCCACCTCACTTTAGACTATGACAACACACTAGCCAATGACTGTACATTTTTTCTTCTCTCTCCCCAGAAATTCTTCATGGAGGAGTGTATGTGGACCAGAATAAGTTCCTGTGTCATGCTGATACCATCCACTGGCAGGATATTGTGAAGAACGCTCGTCCTGATCACCTGGTGGTGCCGTCTAACAGCAGCAGCTATTGTGAGTTCTGAGTTAATTGATTAATTGTTAAACCAGTCCGACATTAGAAATCAACTTCTCCACCTCAAACTTCTGCACAGCTCTTACTTTAATATACTACATAGTCGTCTTCTTAAGATTTGCAGTGGAGCTTCAAAGCTCTAAATGTCAAACATTTCTCATTTTGAATTTGATTAAAATAGAATTTCATGTATAACCAAACATTTTTACATAAGTACTTTTATTCAATAAAATTATCTCACCATCATTTTACATCCTTTTATGTGACTTTAAACACATAAAATAGGTCTAATGCAAGTTAAATAGTCTGAGAAACAAGTTTAAAACATTCAAAAATGAGAAGTATTACATATCTAGAGTAGATTTAAGATGATTTGTCCTTCTGAACAAGAGTCAATGAGATTTGCTATACTGTGCTGTACTGTCTGTTCCACATGAATATTACTGGAAACTCAAATCCTAGGTTAGACGTGTTATTGGAATCATAGCTTCTTATTGTATTACTTTTTTTAGTAAGGGCTCCTTTGGTAGAACACTGCACTGTGGGCTTTATGACTAGTGTTTCTAGTATCAGAAAGAAAAACAGCTGTGTAAATATGAGGGTAAAAACCGCCTCAGAATGCTGACACTGCACTCTGACTACTTAACGATGTGTTTCTCTTGTGAAATAGATACTAATTAGCCTCAAATGACAGTCCGTAACGATACAGGGAAGCAGTAATGGACTCTTTTGTATGAGCCTTTGGTGTGGGGTTTAATGAGCAAAACCAGCTCACTGCTTCATGACACCACTGTAGTAAACATACTTAATGGCCAAACAGAGAGAGGGAGAGAGAGAGAAAGAGAGAGAGAGAGAGAGAGAGAGAGAAAGAGAGAGAGAGAGAGAGAGAGAGATGGGTTATCAGAACGGTTATTGTGGAGTTACGTTTATACACCATAGAGTGTGTGCTTATCACCATCCAGAGCTCCAATAATGTCTGAACTGGCCAAGGAGGTGTTCCGGTCCACCTGACTCTCTTTCAGTGGCTTTGATGTGCCTCTCCCCTCGGGGCTAAAGATCACGAGCCTCCAAGCGTGTAATCCACAGGAAAGCCATAATCTGCTGTTTTCTTGGGCCTCCTCCAGACACATTTTGTGTTTTCTCCCTTTCTCCCATCAAAACAACAACAAAGAATTAAGAGATGCTCTTTTAATCAGTTCAGATATAATCCTCTGGCTCTGTTTGGCCTCTTTACTCTCGTAGACACTCTTTTGTCTCAGCGTTTTCAACCTTCAACTCCATTAGACAGCTACAGTAAAATATTATGAGGGAAGACAGCCTGTGAAATGGTGTCTGTCAAGGACATAGAGTGTTAAAATGGCAGCAGTAATATCTAGACTAGAACTTTGTGGCTGTGGCCTCCTCCGGTAATATGCACATGACTTGGTTAAGGTATATCAGCAACACAATCAGATGTCATAACTGTGCCATTATATTCCATTCAGTCTAATCTCTGTCTGCCATATATGTGTGAATAAGGTACAAAACAAAGTAAATGTTCCCTTAAACATCAGTATCTAAGGTTCAGTCATGCACAAGTTCACTGGGGTAAAAGTCTGGATTCAGAACAGGGTGAGTGGAGTTCATGTCATGTCATGTCATGACACACGCCGTCATCGCTTCGCGATGGTAGGCTGCACAGATGAGTCACTTCTCTCCAATGCCATCTGTCTCTGGTTGCTTGTAGCAGGCTAGCACCTGATAATCCAGTCCATGTCTTGATGTTATCCATCCAGGTTATTCTTGGTCTTCCGCGTCTTCAGACTCCCTCCACAAGTCCAGTCATAACACTTCCTTCAATGTTCTCATGTGCATGCCTCATCACATGACCGAAGTAACGTAACTTGCGGGATTTAACGTGCATCAGTAACTCCTTTTGAGTTCTAGCCATCTCATATACTTGCTCAGTGGTCATCATCTTCATCCATGAGATCTTCAGCAACTTCCTGATGCACTTGTTCTCAAAAGCCTGAATACGTCTTTCTTCCTCTTTCTTCAATGTCCAGGCTTCACATCCATATGTAGCTACTGGCCAGACCAAGGCTTTCATCAGTCTTAGTTTGGTGTTGGTGCTCATTGACTTGCTTTTCCACATCTTTGTCAATTTGACCATCACCAACATGCCCATGGCCATTCTTGTCTTCACTTCACTGGCACAGTCTGCAGCTTTTGTCACTCTGCATCCCAAATACGTGAAGGAGTCCACTTCAACTGTGATACATTCAGTGGAGTAAATAAAACTGTAAAAATATTCAAGCTCTACTACAAAATTAAACACATTGATTATGTTCAACAAGTTTCTCATTTTGATTTGATGGAACTGAAAACTTGATTTAGTAATTAGCAGTTCAGTAAAGAGCTGTGCATGTTTGATTTACTCACACTTAAAGATAAAAGTTTGAGCAATAAAGTCAGCTAGAATGTGGAGCTTCCCATGATTCTAAGCATTTTTTTCTCGTTAATTGGCTGGTTTTATTGCCAATTGTTTTTGAGTTTCAAATACTTTAACTGGTTAATTGTGTGTGCTTTGTTACATTGGGTTATGGAAACATTGAGCTAAATCAATTAGTGTGCAATTAAAGTATATGCAAATCATCCAAAACTTGCAAAATTCTGAATTTTATGAAATGATAAAAAAAATATTAAGGCAATAGTCCTTTAATGGTTTCTTAGAGGGTATACAGCATATTCATACATATTCCACAGACTGCCTGTCTGATTCTCCCAGCTGAGTCACGAAGTCTGCTTTCTCACTCACTCTTTAAAGGATGAGTGACAGAACGACTGAGCAAACTTTAAAAAGTCTGGAAACAGAGACTGAGGAGTGTCTGGGAAAACTAGAGTCAAAGAAAGACAGACAAAGCACTGTGCCTTCAGAGAGAGAGAGAGAGAGAGAACGAGGGAAAGGGGGTGGGGGGAGCGCAAGAGCGAGGCAGCGAGTGTACTGTTGGTGTAATTACTCTTAAGTGAAGTGGTCCAGGGACGGAGGACGGCACTCCACCGCTCACTCATGCTCACACTGCAATTACCCAACAGTCAATTAAACCCTGGTGTCAGGACACACCATAGAGAGAAGAAGAGGGGGAGAAAAAGAGCACGGAATGAGTACCATGCTGGCTGTGTCCTCCGGTGCAGCGAGGGGAAGTCGATGACTCTGGTGAGTCAATCAAAAAGAGCTTAGCAGGGTCAGCCAGACCCACCACTGTCCCCTCTAACCCACAGCAAGGCAGGCCAAGTGTCCTGCTCAAACTCTCCAAGAAGAAAATCACTTTGACCTTGCTTACACCTGCCACTAAAAAGCAACCACCTGGATCAAATTTTGAGTGAGATTGAGCATCAGTTGGTGGCTCATAAGACCTTGTGACAGAGCTGGTGGTCTGTTTTGTGGTCAGAAAACTGAAAACTGCTATAGCCACAGAGAAGAAGGACGAGACAGAAGAATCATATTGCAAATATATAGAAAGTAACTTATTTTGCCAGAATTGTATGCAACTCATCATATATTATATGCTATACTCATTAGTCTTTGATAGCAGATCTCTGCATTGTGAGCTGGTTGTGTGGTTAATGAAAAGACTGGTGTTTTGTCTGGTGGTCGAGACAGTGTTCCAGAATACTCGGTG
>BRDA01012443.1:263-17878 GCA_036984385.1 Crenuchus spilurus | reverse complement strand
TTTTTTTTTTTTTTTTTTTTTTTTTTTTTTTCGGCTTTACATCTAAAAAGATGCTTCTTCAATAATTATATAGCAAAGATAGTGGTTCTATATAGAGCTTAAATTGTTTGTATCGAGAAATGTGTAAAGTGACATTTTTTTAATGTTGATAATGTTTGAATAGTAATTTTCACAAACACCAAATGAAATATTCTTATAATTGGATATTTTCCTGAGCTATAAGCCAAACTGATCAGCAGTAAAATAAAAGACTTAAAATCTCACTTCATGTACAGTGAAAATAAAATGCATGACAGTGGACTTTTTTAATTAAATTATGAACATTGACGTTTTTTACAAAAAAATATACATCACACTGTATAACTCATTATTCAAAGAACTACTTACACATGCAAATGTGCTGTATTACTTTCTCATGGTTCAATATAAAACCATTTCCTTTACTGCAGGACAGTATGTTTACCTCTGTCTTGTACACAGTGGCACTTTATGTCATTAAGCCCATTTTCTCAGCTACCTTCTACTTCATTCGTCATTGGTCAGTTTCTGACTACAGGCCCAGTGTTAAACAGATTTTATATGGTAGTGTTTGAGGGGCTGGTATGATCAGGCAGAGATTTGCTGAGGTTTTACACATCAGTGTTACTCCTAATAGTCCACTAGTCTACAAATAACATAATTTGGGCAACAACAGTGAAGTACCGTCTCTGTACCTTTAGAGAAAAGATTACTACCTTTAACACTGCTATTGAGTGTTCCACTGTTGTGCGAGGTTTAAAATGGGACTTTATGATGCTGTTTGTGTGTTTGCAGGTCAGAGGTGTCATCGTGCCTGTAATGGCCGCTGCTGGGGGCCGAAGGAGAACCAGTGCCAGAGCTGTAAGTATCAGTCCTTTCTAAATATTCTCTGTATTCTCTATTACTGTATGCTTTTTTTGTGTGTTAGAAGGGCTCATGTTAGTCATCAAATTAACACTAAAGACTGAAGAGATCACTCATGTCTGTCACATGGTCTCCTTGCTTTAATGTCACTTTAGAGTGCTTCTCTATATTGGCTTTCTCTCAGTGACCATACAGCAGTGAGTCAATGTCTGAAACAAACTGTATTCTGTACGGAGAGAATGTGATTAATTTACATTTTATTGTTTTATCATTTTAGCCTAGTTTTTTAAACAATAATCTGTAAGCTGTATGTGTCAAAAGTTAGCATTTTACATACTGTTATTTTGTTCAGTTACATATATGTATTAGTTTATTTACTTGTTAGTTTATTTGTATGTACAGTATATACTGTCAAATATTGTATTATTATTATTATTATTATTATTATTATTATTTATCACATATATATATATATAACATATGTCATATAAGAATATTATGGCCACCCCTGGCACAAATGCCATGTGGCCAACAGGCTATAAGGGTTTAATAATAGATCTCAAAAGTCAATTGTAGCAGAGTGCAAAACAATCATCATGGGCAAAGGCTGTTTTGCTCAAATAGGCATGGTATTAGGTTAACACTTGGATCATTTTGCTGACCCTCAACCACACAATCTGAAGGATCTTCTATCATTTGAACATATTCAGAATATTATGAGCACCTATTGTGGGAATAACCACCCTTGGCTCAGAGAATACTAGCAAGACATTGCAGCATGGAATGCATTTGCAGATGGATGGTATCGGGAAGCATTTGTGCCTATTTCAGCTGAGCAGGGTAATGATGTCCCTCAGATTGAGCAGTTGGTGGTGCAACAATGGATTGAGATTGTTTTCAGATGTGCAGAAACAATGGACAATTGTTTGTTTTGCAAATGAGTTCATATATATTTTCCCCTGGTTATCGTACAGTTTGGTTATCGTTGACTTTTTTCGGGGAAATTTTGTCCCAGTTTTTGTTCATCTACCTGGTTTTCATCAGCATGCCCACATGACTCGCTGCTAATTTTGCGAAAACAAAGCTTCTACCCACGTGTTTTTTGTACATTCAAGGTTCCACTGTATGTGTGTGTGTATATATATATATATATATATATATATATATATAATTTTAAAAATTATAATCTGTTATTAATCCCACAGTGGGAAAATTTGACCTCTGCATTTTACCCATCTGTGCAGTGAAACACATACACACTAGCGGTGTTATATACTGTATCTCTGTAAGTTCCCATCTCTCTCTCTCTCTCTCTCTCTCTCTCTCTCTCTCTCTCTCACCTTTAAGAGATTATTACTCTCCTCCAGCAGTGCCCTGGCCACCTCCTCATCCAGAAAGCTGAAGCACTCTGCCTTGCATATTATGGTCCACTTCTGTGTGAAAATCAAGGCATCAGCTTTTTAGAAGTGCAAGTAGAATGACTGGAAAGGCTGTTTGGCACTTGGCTTGAATAACAGTCCTGAAAATATGTCCCACTATCATGGCGATCAGGGTGCTACTTTCATTCCATTAAAACCCTGCAGCCAAGGGCCATAGAAGGCACTCTCACACACTCAATGTGTTCAGAGCAAAATGCATGACACAAATATAAGTGTGAAAAAAAACAAAAACTGATCAGCAGAACTTTAACAAACTCCTCTGAAACTCTTCCTTTCAAATAAAAGGTCAGCTCGAAGAATATGTTCTTTCTTATGCATTATTTCTTAAAGCTACCCTAATTAATCACACTATCATGTCTGCTTTCTTCTCTGTCTTCTGTCTCTGTTTTACAGATGTCTCTGTCATTTCACGCTGTGCTTTCCTCCATCTGGAGATGTTCATTTCCTCGGTGTTCCTTTCATTTTCCATCCAACACCTTCTCTCTGTCTCTGTCTCCATCTCTCGCTTTTCTCTCATCCTTTTTGTTCTGTCGTCTGTCTTGAGCAGCTTCCAGAGAGGGTCTGTTACTGTAATTTCGTCAGTCTCTGCAGACAGTCCTCATGTGAGCACACTTCTTGGCTGGCTTTCTTTCGCTTCTTTTCTTTGGCGTTCTTTCTTTCTTCTATCCAAATCTGTGTGCTCGCACTTTTTTTCTCTCATCTTCACCCTGATCCTCTCCCAGCTGTCTCTGCTCAACTTCCTCAACTACTGAATCATGTTTCAATCCCATTAGTACACACATTGGACCACTCACATTAGAATAGTGACACTGATGTGTGTGTGCTACAGATGTGAGTGTGTCAGACAGGGAACATTGCCAGAACTTTGGCAAACATTATGTAGGACTTCTCTAAAGGAACAAAAATAAAAGCAGCAAACCTTCTTATTAATGAATGAAACATTTTAATAACATTGCGTGACATGTTCTCTCGGTATTACTGAAACATGAAAACCTTTATTGTGCACTGCCATGGTCTATTTAACATTCTTTCTACTTGACATTTTGAAGAACCTGGGAACATTCAAAATTCATGGAATGACGTTCCTATAAAAATTAAACATTGTTATGTGGGATAATGCTTGAATGTCAAACACATCCATGCCACTGCTAGGTTGAGAATGGTTCAGCACACACAATAACAAGACATGAGCAGTTACAGCATATGGTCAGAAATAGACTGTTGAAGAAAGTGTAGAAGATGGATAACACTGTGCATGAAGAGATGAGCTACAGTCTGTATATGTACTATAGCAGTGGCAGCTCTAGAACAGAAAGTCAGATGGGGCACAATAAATTCTGTATGGGCAGCATCCCACTCGTCAGTGAAACCACACACAAACCTACTCGCTCAATTAATTTAACCACAAATGCACCTCATCAATGAAATTCCAAAACGCATAATCCAGTCTTGTGCTGAATTCAGCACCCCTGCCGTGAGATGCATCCCCTGTCCGGAGACTTAATTAGTGGTGGTATTCTGTTGCCTTTACTTTGATTATTGTGACCAAAGGAACTTAAATACAATAGTCTGTGTGTTATCTAACTGTTTGATTAAATTGTAGCCGTGATTCATTATATTGGCTCGCTAGCAGCAGCTAACAATTACTGTGATGTTTTTGAATGGCAAGCTGCGTAGCAAAGCTGATACTGTAAACAATATTCACATAAGCTTGCGTATGCAAATCTTTCATTTCTTATTGGCTGTTCCCAGCATGGGACCAGCATAAGCATGCCCCACAGCCCCACCTGCCCCTAATGTAGAGACGTCCCTGTACTATATTGACCTATTCGGCAAAGAATTGAACCAATGACTCAGTTCCAAACTCACTTCTCTAATGCTGTCCCTACTCGCCCCACTTTTTGAGATACACTAGTACGCCACCGAGGTGACAGTACAATGGATCTTTTTGTTCTGTTTCTGATGATTAGACTGATTTAAATGAATAAATACATACATACAGTACATACATAAATACATAATTACATATTACGTTGCTTAAGTATGGCCTACAACCCCCCAAAATATCTAGTCAACAGTTTTTCTGTGCAATGAGACATTAAACTGAATAATTTGCAATAAGTACCTGGAACATTTTCTTCTCTAAAACATTTGGCTAGAAGTGTATATGGCAGATGATGCTTATTAGATATTGAATGTCTATAATTCTTTATACGCTTCTACTTCAAAGTTTTGGATCCCCCTTTATAGTGAACACAGTTTTACTTTTGAAGAATATTCATTTTTCTAACCCCTCTTCTGTAGTATACATGGAATATATACAACAAGAACAGGAACGCTAATTGATTTTCATACAACCCTATAACATCTTATTGCTGATGTGCTCTCACTTCTGTGAACACTGACATCCACAATGGACAACTTGTCCATTTTGTGACACACAGCAACATTTTGCAACAGAACGCAAGATATTATACAAACATTATTGCCTACATTTCATCAGTACAACCAGTGCCTGTCTCGAATCATGAAAAACGAGCATGAGATCATTAATAAATAAGTAAAGCGTTCTGTGTTTGATTGATCTCCCGGTCTGTGCTCTGTTCAAACACATTGCAGTGTTTTATCTGTCTAGTGGTGGTATTCTTTTCTGTGGCTTTTTGTACAAGAATGTTTAATGGTGAGCAGATCAGTAAGCTTCTGCTCTCCTGACGACATCGTTTGTTTTGTAAAATGTCTTGTCTGGATTTTAATAAATGGGTCATCCAAGTACAAAGAAAAGGAGAGCAAGTGCTAGTGGCAGCCAGTGTCGATATAAAGTATTTCTACTGTTCTGGTCCTGTATTGATCTTCAATACATTATACTTTTCTTTACTGTTACATACATGCATACATATACACACACACGCACACACACACACACACACACACACACACACACATATAGTCATGCAGTTTGAACAGCTAGAAAGGTAGAATCTCTCACATCTCCAGCATAAAATGAATGAAGCACACTAAACATGTCTTGACTGATCAACTGCATTTGATTAACATACATCATGTTATTGGCCAAGTTGTTTTATGCAGGTTATGACTTAAAATGCTAAAGAAAAAGAGTTCTTAAAGCCTAAACATAAAGAATTCAGATTGCTCTGTGGATTATAAATAACTCAGGCAGTTCTTTAAGGAAAAATGGTCCAAAATTCATCTACAATGTTGAGCAGGTCTGTTCTAAAGCTTGCTATTACCATCAATCACTTAAAATCCATCAGCAATGTGAATGTTTAATTGGTGTGCAAAATAAAGACATGAAATATAATTGTGTGTAATATTAACTTCAGTACATTGTGGTTGACTTGGCTGACGATTAGATGTTTTTTTTTTTATTAATTAACAAAACTAGGTCATTTTAAAGGCTTCCAGTGATTTTTTATCGCCACTGTGTCATAAAGAATTTACACTACTTGTTTTGTTTTTGTTTTTTTTATTAAATATGAGTGTTGATGAATTGAAACCTTTTGATTGCGTGCTCTGGAGCAGGAAATGTGTGTTAGGTGAGGCAGAAAACCATCACAGCTGAAATGCTTAAGCACCCTTATTTCTTCCACAGGTGTTCTCATTTCCATGTTTTTTCACACTCACACATATACATACACACCCTGACGAACACTTGAACATGCATAGTGATGCTTACTCTATAACACGATGCACACCCTGGCCTGCGGTTGGGATTATCCACACGTGAGCGTGCATACACATACACACACAGAAACAACAGGAATTCAGTTACGCAGCATCGGAACAGAGGATGACCTGATCTACATAACACCAATGAAAGAACATAAGTCACATAAGAAAACACACGCATGCTTACAGTTCATTGTGTAGTAAAATCAGCTTCATTTGCTTCATTGCACTCTGTGGATACCACCCCGACCCAGCTCTTCAAAATGTTTTTTTCTCGATTAATAAGATTAATTTTAATTTTAATTAAATTTTTTTTGAGATTCACTAGTAATGTTTTTACTCTGCACATTTTATCTTCTTGTTGGGTGTCATCATTCATCAGCACTCAACTGTTTAAGCTACATTTTATAGCAAAAAAACAACTTTTAATAACAGTTTAAGTAAGGAAACTGTCATATCAATTAATTCTAAGCAATAGACAATATTAGTAACTTACCATTTAACCACTATTATGTTTTATTATTATTGTATTATTATTATTATTATTTGAAAGTAACTGTGAGAATTTTTGTTTTTTTCTGTCTGTCTATCTGTGTAAATGTATGTCTAAATGACATTATATTACCTATGCTGTGCCTTATATACAGTATGTTATTGCTATGATGACATAAAATGTACAACAGAAGTTATCAGAAGATTCAACTCATGAATTTCTCTCTCTCTCTCTCTCTCTCTCTCTCTCTCTCTCCAGTGACTAAGACGGTGTGTGCGGAGCAGTGTGACGGTCGTTGTTTCGGTCCCTATGTCAGTGATTGTTGCCATCGAGAGTGTGCAGGGGGCTGCTCTGGGCCCAAAGACACCGACTGCTTCGTATGTCCATCATGTTCTTTCTCTCTATTTTTGTCAGCCACACACTCTGGACATGATTTTATGTAAATTGGGTCCTATGGTCATTTCTATTTGTACAGGTGCTCTTCTGAACCCTTCTGAACCTGTATTTCTGCATGAATATGACCTAAAACAACATCATATTTCACACAAGTCCTAAAAGTAGATAAAGAGAACCCAGTTAAACAAATGAGACAAAAATGTTATACTTGGTCATTTAATTAAATGGAAAATGATCTAAAATTCTAAAGGGTTCACTTTACTCTGTGGTGTATTTACTATTCAGCAATTATGATATACTATAATAAGGAGTATATATATATATACTGTCAAATTGCAAAATTTTACAGATGGCATTGCTATGACAACATGAGAAGTTGACTTAAACCATGTACAACTTGGACTTAACTGCACATGATTCTGCATTACATTTTACCTTGTGTTAGTTTTTGCCCCACGCTCCCCTACCGTTTGTAACTGTCAGTCACTTGTTGCCAGATCAAGACATAAATGCATTCATACATACCCAGGCTTTTAGAGAGCTGCTTCCAGTTTTTTCTTTGACCTTTTGTGTGGCTGTGTTTGTGACTATGTAAGGTGCCCACACTCTTTTTAGTAGACATTTCTGACAAGAGAGGTCAGCAGATATGCTCAGTTAATGTCCTTCTGACATCTCGTTTGAACTTATGATGTCTTATATACAGTAAGATCAGAAAAACTACATCATCCCATGGGTGCATAATACATTTTGCAAGCATTTTATTATTTTCTCTGAGGTCTGTCGTAGTCTGATTTTATGTACCAAAAACAGTTTTTATCCCTCAGAATTAATCAGCCTACTATACCTGACAGTTATGTAAATAGTATCTGTTCTGACTGGCTTCCTTTGCTGAATAGTACAGAATAAACCGTTAAGTTCAGAGTGACAACCTCAGGAATATCAGGAACAAAAGAAAACATTTCTAATGTTGCTGGGACATTTACTTAACCAGAAACAGAACAGCATTTGGTCATTTTCTCTGCAATAACTCTTCTACAGTCTAAGGGTGGACAGAATGGCAAAAATATAATGCAGTGATACACCATATACCATCAGTATGGAGTTAGTTTGGCAGTAGTTGACTGGCAATAGTTAAACTGTATCAGGTGGTTAGTAGTGTTTATATGCAGTGTTTTATATTCTGCCATGCACTCTGCATTTAAACAGCTCCCTGGACAAAAACATTAGCCACATTAGATAGATTGAGAAGATGTGGTGCAGTGCAGTGAATGTCTTGTTCAATGTGTGAAAAATGGGTCACAAAACAGATGTTAATGAGTAGCAAAAAAGAGTAATTGCTTTTGGGTGGCAAAGACCATAGTGTGAAGGAAGTAGCTGAATTTGCAGGTGTATCGAAACTTACAGTCATACGAGTCTACCAGCAGTTTCAAAAATCTTATTCTGAACAGAAGTGTGGTCAAAAAATAAGCAGATGGATAAAGACCACCAGCAGGTTTCAAGTTCATTTCATATGTCATTTCAATTATATACAGTACTGTACATAATGAAACAAAACAATATTCCTCCAGGACCAGGTGCAACACACAACACTAATAACTTAATGTAATTAGGTACATATAATAAACATATGGACGTACAGGACCTATGTGCAAACAGTGCAGTGTGCAAATGTACAAATATTGCAATGGGTGGGCCAGAATATAGCAGTGTGCAGTGGTATTTAGTCTTTGAGAGACAGATTGTGTGTGTTAAGGAGTCTGACAGCCTGGGGGATGAAACAGTGTGGGTCCGAATGCTGCGGTAGTTTCTTCCAGAAGGTAGCAGAGTGTAGAGACCATGTGATGGGTCTCCCACAATGCTGCAACGCTTGTTGTAGATGTCCATGAGAGATGGGAGGGAGACCCCAATGATCTTCATGGTTTGTGACTGAAAATTGCTACACTTTTAAGGCACGAATTGCTTCTAGAAGTCAATGCAGGTCCTTCACAATCAATTTCTAAAATAACACTCTGCAGGGAACTGCATACTATGGAGTACTTTAGCATATGAAGTAAACTGGTAAGCATGAGGCCTGCAGATTGGGATTTTTGCCACTGCTGGTAGAACTGCATGTCTTTACACTTTCAAACATCTGCAAATTCAGCTACTTCCTTCACACTATGGCCTATGACACTCCCAAATACAACCACTCTTTTTTCCAATCCTTAACTTCTGCTTTGTTACCCAGTTTCCACACATTGAACGAGACATTCACTGCACTGTACCAGCTCTTCTAAGGCCTAGTCCACACGTAGCCGGGTATTTCTAAAAACGAATATCTCCCCTACATCGTTTTCAAAAATAATATCATACACACGAGATCGTTTTAAGAAACGTTTTCATCCACATGAATCTGCATATATATGCCGTAGAGTGTTGTCATAAAGACGCCAAGCGCATAGATGGCAGTGTAACACAAAGCTAACACCCATGTCAGCCAATCAGAATCCTTCAAAACAAAAAAGTCAGTAACAAAAAACTTCTCATTTGCTCCTCCACGTATTGGAGAAGCTGAACTTGTAAAAACAAACACACAAAGAGTTCTCTGCTGGCGTTCATCCTTCCACAGCAAGGCAGTCAATTACAGTGGTCGCGCATATGACATCACAGCATCATTTGTCGCAGATTGTGATGTTCTGGACTCTAAAACGCCGTTTTCACACGTACACACGCAAACGCAAAAACGGAGTTTTCCAAAATCTCCACTTTGGCCGGAGTTTTCATAATCAATCGTTTTTGGTGGTGTAAAACTGCGTTTGCATGTGGATGAAAGGCCCAAACGCATAAAAATATATGCGTTTATTCAAATATCTGGCTACGTGTGGACAAGGCCTCAGTCTATGAATCTCATCACAGACCCCGCAGGTATTTATAGCCTGATCATCCTCATGCAGTGCCATCTGCAGGATCTGGAAGTTACTAGAACCTTAAATACACAAAGTGATATTAGTGATATAGTGATGTTAATACACTATAATTTAACTTATATAACTTAAATACACAAAGTGATATAGTGATGGGGAGTGTATGTTTCTTTTCTACTTAAATATACAGGTGTTCAGTGTTCAGGACTGACTACAATATGATCAGGGGTGCGTTTCCCAAAACGTTCTTAACGCTAGGTACTTTGTAACCTCGTACTTAGGAACATTCATAAATTACGAGTGTTTCCCGAAAGCCTTTGTAACCCACGTCGTACTTAAACTCGTTCGTAAATCTACGAGTGGTCTGACCCTCTCATAACTCGCCAAGTCGTTCTTAACTTGAAGTTCATGTACATTTCTGTCTGAAAAACGAAAGAGGCTGCTGATAATCCTTTGAAATACGCAACTCGGCACACGCGTGTATATGCAAACAAGAATTCATGAACATTTATATTTTCTTTTGAAAGTGTAATCACGTCACGTACATTAGAGCCAGCGTCCTTAGTTCAATACTGCGCATAACGTGTACTTATTGGGACGTATCAGGTGGTCTCTGGTGGTCCAATGGCTGCGAAACGGTTTGCATAATTCCAATGGGGCTTTGGAGGTGGGTTGTTGTGGGGTTAAAGTGTTGTAATTTAGCTTAGGGGTAAAGTAACTGGGGGTTCCAACTGTCTTTGTGTTAAAAAGTGTGCTTGGTGTCTGACTGTTTACCGCCGTTGTGGGACAGGTCAGGGATAGATAAAGGTCTGAGTGTTAGTGTGTGGGAGTCTTCGTCTACCGTCATTCATTGCTGTTCATTCAGAGCATTCAATAAAATACGCTCAAAGATGTCATCGTCTCATTCATTCTCTTACTCTTTGCACCAGCCGTCACAATATTAAGTTGAAATGATTGTTTTTACGAAAAACTAAGAATGCTTAAAGTACAATATATTATTTATTGATATACACATATAAATTACATAAATGCAATGCGGTTTTTTTCCAGTGTAACAGTCGTAGTAGTAAATTAATATATTGTGTCCCAAGCAATGGTTACAAACTTGCCTACTAAGCTTGTCAACTCAACCAATCAAAGTCACTGATTAATCATGGACACGTAACCAAGAGGATTTGCCTATTTAGGTAGGCTTGGCATGCGATGGACAGCAACTGCAAGTGAAATGTTATTTATTTATTTATTTGCATGTATGTAGTGTAAATACTTTTTTGATGTTTGGTTTTATAATTATTGTTTACATAACGATACGTTTGTGGCTTAATAATGAAGAAATGTATGTAAATCAGTGGTTCAGTTTTCGACTGGCCGAGTCTATTTGACGCAGACACGAGGGCAGAGTCTACTAAGTGCTACTTAGGGACTCGTTCGTAAGTTTGGAAGATAAGAAGGCTTTTGGGAAACAGTCGGAAAAATCGCGTTTTTAAACTTACGTCGTTCTTAAAGTTGTTTGTAAATTGCTGTTCAATCGCTTTCGGGAAACGCACCCCAGACAAGCATCATATTGCCCATCGCTACTATAGACTACTATAGACTACTATATAAACAGCTGTAGACTGAATGAACAGTTAGAAATGGATTCATAGTAGTGACATTACAACCATGGTAAATTACAAATTGGAACAATATAGATTGGGAAGGGAATTGTATGTTCTTAAAACCATATCCATGTTCTTTTTCATGATAGGAACCCTTTAATGGTTTGCTGCATCATACAGAGTCAGTTTGAAACTCTCAGATTTTTTCCTGAATCCCTCACTCTTCTGTTCTTAATTAAATCAGCTTAGCTGTGATCATTGAATTTGTACCTCTCAGTGGTTCTGCTTTAATGGGAAACTCACCTTTACAGCAGGGCATCTGTATGCAAATCAATGCCTTTGAATTTGTATTACTCTTCAACACTTCTCAGGCAAAATTTTAGTTTATAATTAGTTATATTTTCAATGTCAGTGTTAAAATCTTCTGTGGCGTGTAGATGAGATGATTAGACATTAGATGGTTGTTAGATGGAAATGATTTAACTGCACACATGTTATTGCTTTATATTTTTCAACACATTTGATTCTGTACACGAACTTATATTTAATTCAAACTAGAATAAAAGGCTTTAACTAAACATCTGCAGAAATAATGTCCAATTAACTGATTCTTCTAATCTGAACTTTAAGGGGTTTTTTAAAGTTAGGCTTATTAGCACAGTCACATTCACTGGATTCACATATTGAGATTCAGGAAACTTGATGTCCGTACCTCAGAAATGAGAAGTTAGAGCTTGAAATGTTATCATTTTCACCCAGCTTCATTCTACAACATGAGGAAAAAGCAAAAAACATGAAAGAAAGTATTGTTAGAAACTGGTTTAGTAGTCTAAAATGTCTAAATAATGGTTTAAAAGTGAAAACGTTTACATTTGTGATCTTCTCAAAATGATACTTTATGATCAGGGTTATAGATTTAGCTGATAACTGCATTTGCATGTTGTTTGATTTTAAACAAATTCCATTTAAAAGTAGAAGAGGTAACTACTGTTCACAGTTTGGGCAGCCATGATAATTTGATGTCATTCACTGAGCACAGAGTTTAAGACACCATTATGAGTTTTGAAACTAGTAAGGTTGGAATTCCTATTTGAGGGCCATTTTCTTTTTTTTTTCTTCTTCTTCTAATTAGAGGTTGGGAATTCCAAATTAAGAGCTTTATTGAATGCAGCATTAAAAGTTGAGCAATACAAAAGATGGTATCAGTAGAGTGTGAAGGCTTTCTCAGTATCATATGTGACCCCGCCAGGGAAAACCAGGTCAAAGTCATTCTTTTTTTTTCAAAATTAGTTTTTTTCAAAACAACTTTTTTGTGAATTTAAGTTTTGTTTTTGATCAAAATATATCCGATAGATATCTGAGACTATTATCTTTCATTGGTGGCAGTCATGGTCTAGTGGTAAGGATCTGGTCTTGTGACCAGAAGGTCGCTGGTTCGATCCCCAGACAGGACATGTGGAGGATTGTGAAGCCGCGTCTCCCTTGACTTCCGCCGTCCTGACAACATGACTGAAGTGCCCTTGAGTAAGGCACCTAACCCCCTAACTGCTCCCCGGGCGCCGGTGGATAAGGGTTCCCCACCACTTCAGGCACAAATTCTCACAGTCTAGTGTGTTCACTAGTGTGTGTGTGTGTGTGTTTCACTGCACAAATGTGGAGGTCAAATTCTGTTGTGTGAAAAATCACATTGGCTTGGTTGATCTTAATCTTAATCTTAATACCGAGTGGCTAAGTTTTGTCGCTAATGTGAGTGACACGATATTGACATGATATCTCAATAAGTTGCCCAGTGAGTTTGGCCTGGTTTTCCCTGGCGGGGTCACATATATTACATAAAAATATGTCACAGCAAACCGGTGGACTAGTGCATAAAAATGTTTTGGTTAAATGTTGTGTTGCCAAATTTGATCAATTATAAAATTTATTAATTATTATACATTTTCCATGTGGTTAACATTTGATTGTAGTAGTGTAATATCTTTCCTGTGTGTGTGTGTGTGTGTGTGTGTGTGTAGGCCTGCACTAACTTTAATGACAGTGGAGCATGTGTGACTCAGTGTCCACAGCCTTTCGTCTACAACCCCACCACCTTCCAACTGGAACACAACCCACGAGCTAAATACACCTATGGAGCGTTCTGCGTCAAGAAGTGTCCACGTAAGACACACACATACACACACACTCATACCTGCATGGGTACACACACATAGAGCATCACATAAAAAATGCAGTAACATTGAAATGAACAAGTTCATCTTTGTTCATAATTTAATTTAAAAAGTTGAAATGGTAGCACTTTATAATAACTTTCATTAATAGCTCATTAATTAATGATTAATAACTGTGAACAAATCATTAGTTCATTAGAATTTAATTAACTAATGATTTACTAATGATTTGTTAACATTTGCAAAAATGAATACAATCATTAGTAACTACATGAACTGTCATTTATAAACATTTGTTCATGTTCAAATTCTCATGAGCTAATGATTTGTTCACAGTTATTAATCATTAGTTAATGGCTTATTAATTGTACCCAAACTGACATTTTTCAAGCCTATTTATATTTTATATTTTTAGTTTTAAAGTTATTTCTCTGCCTCTACACAGTGTGTGCTGCTCTGAATGGGTTACATGGAGCAGCAGCTCTTCTAAGAAGTGACAGGGGCACATTTTTAAAAGTCAGCAGTTAATTGAACTCACATATCAGTCGTATTTCATAAATCATTTGTGAATTTTGTGAGCTTGCATGGAAATATCTTGTAGCTCAGCAAAGGCAATGTTAAGGTCGGACTGGGACAAAACCAAGACAGATAGAACACTTCTGAAAAGTTCAACTAGACATCTTTTCCTTTGCTTTCCTGCATTTTGTCTGATGTACACAAGCAGAGTTTCAATTACTCGGATGCAGCCAGGAATGCTTGCAGGTGGATTTATGTAGTGCCTTTCACAAATCCAAGGACTCTTAACAAGAAAGGAAAAATGTATGATATAGTCTTATCAGAATATTATGTCCAGCCCTGGTTTGACCCAAGATGTCACAGATGACAGGTGAGAGGGTTTGTTGCACATAAAAATAAGTGAGCACACTAGTCAGTTGTAGCAGAGTGCAGAATTAATGTTAAGAGGCGATTTAACTGATGTCTAAAAGGGCATCATAGTATAATACTGGGCAAAGTGTGGGAACCACTAACTGTGTGGTGTGTTCTAGAGCTGCCGTAGTGAAAGTGTACTGAGAATGGACAGAGGTGGAACAGTAGTCACGTTTCCATTGACATGAAATTTCGCAAATTAGAATTGTGAATAAAAATGTGCTTAATGGAAACACGACAATTTCGAAAAAACTCACGTTTTTCCATAAAAGTCTTTTGCGCTAAGATGAGGTGGTTTTTCAGTCGTATCGAAATTGGTTTATATCGCAAAAGTGTAATGGAAACACTCGAACGGACTGTTTTCATATTAAGGGAGTCACGTGATCAACAACCGGACATTTCTATTGGTGAAAAAGACGATGACGAAGAAGACAACAACAGAAAGTAAGAGGATGAAGATGACGCGGCATATTTGGAATAACGAGGAGAATCCTTGGACAATGTGCAGCTGGCTCCACTAGAGATCTCACAGCATCACAGAGTTCATTAAAAGTTGAGTGTAATTCTAAAATGTTGAATCCACAGCTCTTCTGTAAAATCATCGACTACAGTTTCCCAAAAACGCTGCATACGTAGCCGCTCCCAAGTATAAGGGGCTTGTCTCTCCAAAGCCTCGATAAGTCTCCGTCTCCTCTGATGGCTGATGATGAGCACTAGTGCCGTGGTAGCAGTGTGTATAAAGCTGAAGTATGTGTTTACATCCACTGCCGCCATGTTTGTAATGACTTATCATGAGAACAAACATATTCACACGTGATTTTATAAACGTATTTCACATTTAATGGAAACACCACAATTGTGAAACTTGTTTTGTCGAATAGTTTTTTTGACAAAACAGAATATCGATAAAGTTTTGCGCAAAACTCCAATGGAAACACGACTAGTGACTATTATCTATACATATACAGACTATAGAGCAACCAATGTACCACAATGGACACTTAATCTCAATAATGAACACATGAGCAATGGGGAAAGTGTCAGGGTACCCCATTGAGCAAACCCTGTTATGGCTGGGCCTGCGAAGCAGACGCATGGTTAAGGTGGTCATAATATGCTGATATGGCTGTGTATACAGTCTACATCCTCTAGCAGTAGTGTGCAGTGTGCATTTGAGATGCAGCCATAAACACACAGAGAGCACTTTGTATATTATGTTAGTAAAATGCAAACGCACACAAGCACACTCTGCTTTGAGTGAATTTGCTCTGTGGATGTGGTGATACTGTGTGTTAGACAGTCATGCTGTGTACAGAAGCTGTTTGAAATGAGAGATCTCCCTCTGCATAAAGCACACTGTTCTCCCTCACAACAGCACGCTGAGAGAGAGAGATTTAACATTCCTCCACTCAGACTTTCTTATTGCATGTCGGGATGGATGATGTCTGAGACTTTTCTTAACACACCCAGGGAATTCCTGCACTTTAAAAAGATTCTTTTTAACACTGTGGAAGTGCTAGAAGATGTCAGAAAGTGTTGTGTGTTTTTTTCAGGAAGTGTTTACAGACCTGTGTGTGTAAGGTGGTGTGAAAAAGAGCTTTGCAGGGCTTTAGAGACACATTTGACAGGGTTATGATGGCACTTATCATGAGAGTTGTTCAAATATATGCTGCTGAGTGGGGTTACAGCCGTTAACCCAGAGATAACCCAGCCTGTTTTATACACACCTTTATCTAAAAACTTTTCTTTTGTCATACACCTGTTAGGGAAGGATGCTGTGTTTATTTAGAGCTGATAAGGTTTAGACCGATCTGATCTGAGTGAGAAAGCAGGTGAATGAGATTCAGAAAGATTTATGAAACTGAGAATATTTGCTTTTTTAGGTATTATGCATATGTCCAAATATTTGTGGACATCCCTTCTAATGAATGCATGTAGCTACGTTTAATTGCACCCACTGCTGACACAGATGTGCAACTTGTCTAGTCCCTGTAGAGAAGTACAGCCAATAGAATAGGACTTTTTGGAACAGATAAACATGAACCTCTTGGCAGGGCTGAGCTGTAGAACAGTGCAACTGATAATGGTTCTCCATCCAGTTGAGAATGAGGTGAGGTGTTGATCATCCAACTAATGCTCTTTCCACTGAATGCAATTAACTCCTGACAGCAAAAGTAGAAATCCTTCCCTGGATAGTAGAGACACTTACTCCAACAAATGAATGCACAGGTGTCCCAATACTTTTCAGTATGGACTAATGTCTAGCAATAGTGTAGTAATGTGTTGACTTTTTTTATATAATATCATGACCAAACCAATGGGATGATATAAGATGAAAACCATAAGTAATACTGGACAGCCTGCATCTGTTGATAGAGGATGTAATTGTATATCTATGTAATTAATTATGTAATTACATTCAACAGCTTATGTAAATTTAAGTCTATATTAAACTACTTTATGAGTTTAGATATCTACAGTAGGCTGGTTAGAGTTCTCAGAAGGTTGGGTTTGATACTACTCACATTCTGTTGGATGTAAGTAAGGCCCAGCACTTTAAATCTCTCCATGTGTAGAAAACCTTCAGTTTGAAGGACAAGATGTTTACATTGTAAAGCTCTTATGCAGTCTTGTATAACAGAATATCTGTTCTTGTAAAGCACTTGTAATGTTTGTAAATTTGGAGAGAAATAGTGGTTGCATCATTAATGTTTAACTGATGAATCTGGTTTCCCTTCAGTAAAGGCCCTTATCTTAAATCCTTAAATGATGACTATATAAAGGGTTTTTAACTCTGTAAATTCTCTCTCTCTCCCTCTCTCTCCCTCTCGCTCTCTCTCCCTCTCGCTCTCTCTCTCTCGCTCTCTCTCTCTCGCTCTCTCTCTCTCTCGCTCTCTCGCTCTCTCTCTTTCTCTCTCTTTCTCTCTCTCTCTCTCTCTCTCGCTCTCTTTCTTTCTCTCTCTCTCTCTCTCTCTCTCTCTCTCTCTCTCCTCTCTCTCTCTCTCTCTCTCTCTCTCTCTCTCTCTCTGCTCTCTCTCGCTCTCTCGTTCTCTCTCTCTCTCTCTCTCTCTCTCTCTCTCCTCTCTCTCTCTCTCTCTCTCTCTCTCTCTCTCTCTCTCTCT
>BRDA01012437.1:2110-20275 GCA_036984385.1 Crenuchus spilurus | reverse complement strand
ACAGGTCAATCCTTCGTTGTGACTGACACTTAGTCAAAATGGACGACAACACGTTTACCTTGTCTGTTGTCCATCTTTACTGTTCCATTTGCACAACAGCAGGTAAAACTGATTCACAGTCAGTGTTGCTTCCTAACTGGACAGGTTGGTTTCACAGAAGTGTGGTTGACTTGGCGTTTCATTGTGTTGTTTAAGTGTTCCCTTTATTTTTTTGAGCAGTTTAGTTGTAACACTGGATAGTCTTTTACAGCCTTGATTTCAGAAGAAACAATCAATGAGCAAGTTTTTACACATCTGGAGCTGATATGATCTCTGGTCATTTCCTCTAAACGAGTAGAGGTGTTACCCTGAAATCCGGGTTAAATTTCCCACTCCTAATCATCTCCATCTTCAAAAACTGGTTTCTCCTCTCTGTCCAATAGCTGATGTGTTGTGAGTTCTGATGGACCGGCTGTAGGTAGGTGGATGCTGATCACTGGTGGTGGTGGTTGAGGTGAGGCTGAGAAAAGCTATAGAAATGGAACTGGAAGTAAGGATTTGACAGGAGAGCATTAGTGAGGTCAGGTTCTGATGTTGGATTATTTCTGGACACTCGGACTCATCCAAAACGGTAATAGATGGAGCTCCATCACTCCAGAAAATGCAGTTCCGCTCTACAGCCCAATGCTGGAAGGCTTCTAGCTGAGGTTTGGCATTGGGATTGGTGACTAATTTGAAGGGGCATCTGCATACATTTGGGCATATATTGAGTGGATTGCAGATTGCTGACAGAATCATTAGTATCAAAAGGAATGGGATTACACAGTTGATCCAGTTCTCGAACCCTTTGTACTTAACATTTTAACATCTTCCATTCTCTGTTCTCCTCAGAGTTGGGACGGTGGGTCCTGAAGAGATCGCCGTGGCTGAGCTGGAGTTCACACCCAAAGCCTCAGGAATACGCAAACTAGTGATTGATTTTAGCTCAGATAAACTATGCAACATCCAGAGCTATCAGAACCTCGTTATTGTGGAATAAATTATCTGGTTATCATCAGCTCTCACTGACCAAAGCTAAAGATAAATATGACCAATTTAATAAAAGCTACTGGATCAGAATCAGTCATTCAGTTTTCTTGGGGGAGATTTGAATGTTACACTTATTTAGTGCCTTTCAGACACACTTCAACCACACACACCAGCGAGAAGCAGCAGCCAATCAAACAACGTCTCAACCACCTGGAAGACTGCATCAAGCAATAGGGGGATCACCCAGGACAGGGTGCCAATCATATCTAGGCACAGATAGACGCATTCATTCACACAAACTAGGGTCATTTAGAGTCAATTTACCTGATCTCCATGTTTTTGGACTGTAAGAGGAAACCCACACAGACACATGGAGAACATAAAAATTCCACCCAGATGAGGATTTGAACACAAGACCTCAGCATAACGTGCTAACCACCATGCCACCCAAATTTGAGTGTGCCATCATTTTACACCGAATAACTAACACAATGATCATGAAATAAATATAAACATACATAAAATAATATGGTCAAAATGATGGTCCTTTAAGTCCAGTAGAGGTCGTATAGGTTCTACAATGACTTTCCCAGTCAGTCAGGACAGGGTGAGTGGAGTCAATACAAGGTGGGAAATCTACAGTGCATAAACATCAATACACACACTGTTCATGTCATATTTATAAATGTGAATAGTCAAGATAAATCCAATCTGTGCAAAAAAATCTGGATTAATGAGGCTCATAATGTGAACATAGCCAAATAAGCCTAATATTGAGGACTGTCCTATAGGAATGATCTATAGACTAAACTGAGGCATCCTGAAATAGACATGTTAATAAAAATACTGTTTATGGCAGAAAATCCTTTAAAGAAAACACAAAAGTTCACCATTCCAGTTTATTGTCTGTTCACTCCAGAAAAAAAAGCTGATAAAACAAAAGTAGCAGGGACAAAGTCTATTCATTATTCTATAAAAGAAGGCAAAAGATGTGGTCACTACATGCTCTGGCTACCAATGGCAAGCTATGCTGAAGTTTTGGGTACAGAGGAATATAAACCTGGATTCAACAGAAAAAGAACCTTAGAATTCACAGAACACATGACCATCTTAAACTTAATCTGGTTAAGTCATGAATCCAGCTTTGTAGTACACTGATCAACTAAAAGAACAAAATAAGCATGTACTGATGAAAAGATGTTCCAGTTTTAAATACAGTTCATGGATGAGTGTAGGGTGGACGTTTTGTCTTTTCAGAGCATTAAAAGTATTTTGAGAATACTGAGCTGGGTTTTACATCGCAAGCTGTTCAGAGTTTTTATACAGTAGCATCATTACTGGTATCTCTGGCATAATTATTAGTTCTGGTGATGCGACAGTGACGTTCACTTCTTCATAAAAGGACAAAACTCGGTCCACTTGTACCAAAATGAGACAGAAATTTGAGTCCATTTAAAATCGCTCTCTGGGACGGAATCGCCATGTTTAGTGTCCACAAAGGAGAAACATTTCTTACAGTTAATACTTCTCAGTGAAGCCTTCAGTCTTAATCAACTGTCTACTGTGGCAATAGTGCTCTGTAAAATGTATGTTTATATACGTAACAGTGTATGATAAGGTACATGGTATCACTGTAATAGTGGTGGACATCATCTTTACTGTGTTGTCAAGTACAGACAGGTTATGGTGGTCAGTCAGCCTCCACAAAGTATTTATGTGATGGCTCCTTTTCTGAAATAGTTCAGCATCCCAAACTGTACAAGTGTCCCAACGTTCATGCCTTTATGATAAAGTGAACATATAACTTGGAAAAATTACTTTTTGGAAATCCTGGAATTTGATTTAATAATCAACTGGTTCAAGATGAGTCTGCACACCTCAAACAAAAAAGGGAGTATTACAAAACATGTAACCTCCAAGTATAAAACATGAGTTTTGTCCCTAAAGCCAGTCTTAGCCATCAGTTTCGGACACACCTGGTCAAATGTACTTTTATTTATTTTTACCCCAGATTTCCTGCCCAATTAGCCCCGCCCCTTTTATTAACTCTCCATATCACCATCACTTGTAATGTCCCTGACTCTCTTGGGAGGGGGCAGACGAGCACAGGACTCCTCCAATATCAGTGATGTCAAGACCCTTTTTTTCCCAAACTGCTGGTGATACATTGCCATCGGGAAACTAGCACGCTCGGAGGAAAGCGCGGATCCCAAGTTCTGATGGATCACCCGGCAGACGGCAGCGTCAGTCGACAATGTTTATAGAGCTAGAGACAGTGCGCCATCTTGCCCACCCATATTTCAATTCTGCTCTCGAGGCCCCGGCTGCCGATAGCAAGCAGCAGAATCAGGATTCAAAATCAGGATTCCTCGGATCATAGTGGCAGCGTCTTAGTCAGCGGAGCCACTCAGGGCGCTGGTTTTCACATTTTAAGTGAAAATAAGTAACATTAGCTTCTACAAGTGGACAAATTAAGATGGTATTATAGTGTAGAGCTTCTTTTTGTTTTCTACACTGAACACACTAGAAAAAAAATTTTAAAAATTAAATGTGCTGTTACTTTTTTATTTTACCGCATTTTAAATTTCATTGTGTTCCAAAATATTAAATTCAGTAAATAAAGAACAAGTCTGCATTTTGTTCTCTTTATAACATCAATAAAACGTAGTTTAACCAGGTGTGACCTAACCTTTGAACAAGACTGTACATATCCTATGTAACGCAAATTTTTAAGCAATTTTATCATCGTCAGATTCAATATCACGACAACTGTGTTCACAGTACATGTCAAGTCCCAGCCGGTCTGATCTCAAACTGATCGTTTGGGAGATAAATATGCATCTGAACAATCTGGAGCTAGTTTGGCTCCTCTGGTGCTGCTCTTTTTGCTACAGTTTTCCCTGTTACACAGTGTGTGTGAGTGACTTAACTCAAAAACAGCCTTCCAAACATCTGAATATGAAGGCCTCAATCGACAATCTGTAGGACAGCTAACCAGCAAATAAAGCAAAATGACACTTTAAGCAATAAAACTTCAAACTTAATGGTACGATGTATTATGGGATGCTGTCACCTTCACAGCAAGTCACATACAAAAGCAGGATCAGCAAAGATGGCGTTCTCTACTGGATCAGTGAAAAGTCAGTGGCCAGAGTTTCCTTCTAAAAACTGGAGAGAAAAGTGTCATCAGAGATTGGCTAGATTTGAGCTGACAGGCTGGTCGTGGTGGAATCAGAGTTCAGTTGGTTTTGAGCCTCTACTTGTGGCGGCATGTCTGGAGAAGCTCTGCATGTGAACCAGTTTGACGGATCTGAACAGAGGAATGGGTTAAAGGAAGAGAGCGTGAGAGCACACTAGAGAAAGAGAAGGGATCCTGAATGTGTGTGTGATGTGTCTTTATCAGTCAGTGGAAAACAGATCTCCCGCAGAAGGCAGTGGGGCCAGTCCTCCAGTCACGTTGGGCAGGAGAGAGAGGTCAGGCAGGCTCTGGATGTGAGACTTCAGCTCTTTCCGCACTTGTGTGACTCGCGCCAGCTTCTGCTTGTACTCCTGCGAAGACCATAAAACTCATTCATTCAATTATCATCCAAAACATTCAATGCAATGCCACAATGTGGATACTGCTGGGTACTCGGTTAGCATCCTTTTACCCTGTTCTTCAATAATCGGAGCCCCAACAGGACCACCACAACAAACTGCAGCAACAGATGAGCTACTGTGTGTTCTGTACAGGTAGACTCAGTACCTCAAGTTTTTTCTCCCTCTCGTTGAGAGCCTCCTTCTGGGTGTGGATGTACTCTGTTAGCATTCGGGCTAGCTGTCTGCGATCCTCCAGCTCTGCTGCCAAGCGTCCGTTATACTCAGCCAGCAACAAACACGCTTCATCAACAGTCTTAGAAAGTTTATCTGCCGCCTCCTTATCTGCTGTGCAGTGACAGACATGTCAGATTACAGAAATATGACTGCATCACATTTCAAACTACTTCACACTGAAGCAACACTACCACAACTAGCATGGTTAGTTAGCTTCGTCCTCTCCGATTTGTTTCAACTACAACTACTGCTCCTCACCTGTGATCTTCTCGAGCAGAGAGACGTCCTGCACTTCCTGAGGGAGCGAGGCAATTTTTTGACGCACTGCAGCATCTCCAGATGCAGCGTTCTCCAGATCCTGCAGGGCTTTCACCAGCTCCTCCGTCTGATCAGAGAAATACAACAATTCAAACAATACTTCACATCTCTCCACAAAGTCCAGCAACAAAGGAAATCTAACGCAAAGTACAAACGAAAATCCACATTTTTGTAGTAGGAATGAACATCAGTCATCAGCCTTTTGTGATCGTCTATGGTGAAGCTAGTGCTGGACGATAAAACGATCACAATCACGATTTTTTCACAATAATTTTTCCCTCGATGACGATGATAAGCCGAGACAATAGAATTTGATAAGCATTAACGTTCATTTCCATTTCACGTCTAAGCAGCTTGACAGTGAGTTCAGAAGTCTAATACTGCTACTTGTTACCTCCTCCTCCTCACCAGCGCTGCCAAAATGCACTGTTGTGTTTAAGACATGCTGTGATTGGGGGAGAGCGTAGTGGGGCCGGGAGAGAGCGAGATCGCTGTGTGCTCGTCTGTTTTTATGAGAAGGAAAAGGAGGGGGGGCTCGCTGTGTGTGTGTGTCAGCCCGAGTGCTAGCATTAGCCTGTTAGCTTGGCTCTCTAGCCTGTTATTTTGGAGTGGCTGCGGCCGACAGCAATCACTAAGTTTCAACAATAAAGTGACGACTGTAAATGTCTTTCTCGTCCACCTTTTCAACGTGTTCAGCCAGACACTACAATATTATGTTCTGGCAATAAACATGCTAATATTTTAAATAGCAACATTTCATGTATTTAGTCTGAGGTCTTTAGAAAGATGTTGTTTACAACTATGACAGTGTCAGAAAATTTAATATCGTGATTATTATCGAGATTGATCAATATAGAAAAATTTATTGAGATAACATTTTTGGTCATATCGCCCAGCTCTAGGTGAAGCATTGAAACACATCATACCAGCTGTGGGCCGGTTGCATCTGTCTCACGTGGAGAATAGTGCGTTCTGTAATCGTTATCATCATCATCTTCCTCCTCTTCTTCTTGAACCTTTTGGAAACTTCTCTTCAAACTTTTCTTCTCCACTGGATTGGAAATGAATAGAGATACAATTCACTGCACTACTGAACATGAACATAACACAAGCAGTGTTTACTGTAATGGTGAGAGATATAAGTTATGATAAATTATATTTTCCTGTGTGCATTGCAGGCATCACCAGTAATTGTAGAACCTCGAACATAATAAATGATAAAAAAAATCAAATAAAGGCTTCAACCCAGTAAATACACAGTGTATAAAAGTATTGGGACACTTGCTCATTCATTGTTTCGTGTGAAAGAGAAGGCTTTCTACTAGATTTTGGATCATTTCTGTGAGGATTTGATTGAATTCAGTGACAAGACATCCCAAAAATACTGGATGAAGTACCAGAGAGTTCTATTCTATTGAATATACACTTCTGTACAAGGACTAGACAAGCTATTAAAGTACAAGCCTACAGTAATAGAATGATTGCTCCTGCTTTTAGTCTGTCCACACTGACCACAGACACGGCTATCTACAGCTTTATTGGGTTTTCTTCCCATAAGACTCATCACATATTTCGTGGATTACACTTTAACTTTATTTGCATTTATTTTCTTAAAATAGATTTTAAGTTTAGATCTGGACTACAGCACATCTTGACAGAAAAATACAGTTCAAGATTAAAATCAACTCCTGCCTGGATAAGCAGCCTTATAACTATTCTGTGAGATATACTACACAGTAAAATATACCTGGTGTTTTGTGTTTGGGGCTGTTTGAGTCTTCGATAGCCAGTTTAAGCTGCTGGATAAAGTCTGAACGGTACAGACTGCGCTCCTGCCAGATATTCAGCAGCCTCTCCATGTGTTTCTTACATCCATCATCTGTCTCTCTAAAACAAAAAGCAGCAGCACTTTTAGTAAATCACACAGGGAAATGTTTACATGCTTTTTACCCATCAGTGCAGTGAATATATGCATACATACACTAATGAGCACAGCAGAGACACACACACACGCACACGACAGTAAGGACACACATACCAAAAGCAGTGGGCAGCCAAATTAACTCATCTGTTAAAGAGCATTGCTGGTTTACATTTAGAAACAAAAATATTGCATTTCTAGTGCCCTCTACTGGATGTTTTTACCCCAACATAACATACCTCTACCATAATCATGGTCAAGTACAACACCTGCAATAAGACACAGTGACGTAAACATGCTCTACCAAATAGTTGAGCAGAACATTAAATGGTTAAACTCAATAAATAAATAGATTTTGTGCTCTAAAATGTCAGAAAATGAAATGTTTAAGTCTGTTCTCTCTAGAGGATGTGTTAACTCTGGCAGACTGCATCAAACCGAAAATCGTGTGCTGCAAACACTGACACTGTGTGAAAACAGCTTAAGTTGGTGAAGCGACAATGAGGGAGGAAGGAAAGTGCTCACCTTGCTACATGTGAGCAAGCATCAACAAGGACTCCCTCAAAGTCTCGCGTGAACTCAGGTCCCTTCTTCTTACTGTTCTGGATCACATCATTGGCGAGGTACAGAAAGGTCAGCTTGCGGCTGCTTTTGGCTGAGAAACACAAAGAAAGAGATGTTAGCATTAGAACCATCATATAATTGTGTGATCATAATTATGCAAAACAGAATGTCCATTTTCATTAATTTTGTTTAAATAAATATATGAAAGCATAATTTCTTTTGGCCTACAGTAGACAAAAGATTATTCATACAGCAATTAATTATCAGCTAAAATTTCATGATACCAGTAAATTAATTTAACTCATTCAAGTACAATAGTGACTACAGTGACAGCTACTTATACATAATTATCTCTATGCATTAATATATTTTTGTACCTTTCAGCACATTTAAACAATACCACTATACTACTGATGACCATGATGAGATTGGCCACTATAATCTTGACAACATTTTCATACTGTTTCATCTGTAACTGACAGGAGAATAAAACATTGTGGTAAAATCCTTACTGATTTTTTTTTAGCACATGAAAGGGTTAATTCAAATTATTATTGCTTATACTTGAGCATGATTTAGGTCAATCTCAGTCACACACACACCTTTTTTCAGCTCTCTGTGCCAAACCCTGACAATAGAGGACGAGTGTTTGCGGTGATGAATGATCCACAGAGACAGAGTCTGGACGCTTTGCTGAGAGTTACTCAGCTCGGACAGCTTCTTCTCCAAGGCAGATTCAGAAAAGGACGACATGCTGGTCTCTGTCCCAAACCAGAGGCCCACAAAAATGACAAGTGGCTTTTGGCTCTTCTTGGCTTCTGCTTCAGTAACGTTAATACATCTCGTAGTCAAAAACTACCCTGAACAAACCAACAAAACATATTATTAGAAAGATAACACAGCAGCAAACTAAATGCAAACTTATTCTGATACCAGCAGAAGTAAATCTAATGCCGATGCTTGTGTTTGAGCCTATGGAAGCCCATTTCAGCCACCTGCTAATATTTTTTTTATAATTATGTGAATTGCTGTGTCAATATGTTGAGATATAATTTCGTTATTTTGAGACATTACTTTCAAAATAATGACTTAGGAAATATTTCAAAAGAATGACTTGGTATGTTATAACGACATTAGACATCATTTTATTAGTAAAATAATGAGTTTAAATCTCAAAATAAAGATTAATATCTCAAAATAATGAACAATAATGAGTTGAAATTTCAAATGAACAAGTAAGATGAGTATCTCAAAATAATGACTTGGTATCTGACAATAACATAGTATGATAACAAGGTTTTAAATCTCAAATGTATGACTAAGTAATAACTCAGTATCTGAAAATGAGAATCTCAAAATAACTAATTAGTACCTGAAAATGAGAAGATCTCAAAATACTAGTTTAGTATTTCAAAATGAGATAATATTTCAATACAATGACTTACTATGTTAAAATAAGATCACAAAATAACTTTCAAAAAACCGACCAATCCGTTTAAATTCCAAAGAATGACTTGTCATCTCAAAACAACAACATTGCATGTTAACAAGATTAAATTCTAAAGTAAAGACACATTTAAAAATAATAATAAAATAAAATAAAATATATTTGTTTCTGAAAATGAGAAAATCTCAAAATACTAGTTTAGTATTTCAAAATTAGATAATATCTCAAAACAAAGACTTACTATGTCAACATAAGATAACAAAAACTTTTAAATAGTGACCAGTTAGTTTAAATTCCAAACAAAGACTATCATAAAAATGATATTATGTCAACATGGCATAAAGGCTCACCTCAAACAATGTATCTAAAATAATATATTTGATTTTATATATGCATACAAAATAATTAAAAACAAATATTTTATATTATTGAAAATGTAAAGATGTTTTAAAGGGGGACGTGAGATTCCACACATGTCAACTGTTGACGTACTGCAGAAAGTCTGTCTGTGTGCAGTCTCAGAGGATTATAAAGCAGCGAGGAGCTGGATTATCAAACAGCTCCTCTGATCCTCTAAGAGTTCACTTCTTCAGCAGTGAGGACGTCTTATGAAATCTTATTAGCTTCTCTACGTTAAATAATATGTATAGAACAATATTTAATTACAGCACAAAATATTAACAGTGAAACAAGTCAAATATTGATAGTTTTTGAAGCTACTGACCTTTTAAGCGACCACCTGGTCGGGTTCCTCCAACTACAGCCGACTAAGCTAAGCTAAAACTAGCACCGATAGTTCAGCTCTTTTTCAGCCCCGATACACATTTAACCCAAACTCTCCAGCAGAGTCTCTGTAATACCGTGTAAACTGACCTTTGCGGGAGTCGGTCCGCTCGTTACTGCACAGTAATCCGCATTTTAATCCACAGCTTTCTCTGAACTCAGCTTTAACGAGAAATAAACAAACAAACGGCCTCCGTCGCGCGTTCACTGCGTGCTAATATTACTTCCGGTTGAAGTTAAACTTTTCAGCAGCGCTCCAATCCACGCTAGGGCACCTAAAGTTTTAAACTTTTTCCTCTAAGAATGGACAATGCCACTCATTTTCCTTTCAATACCATGCACTTTTACGTCTCCAAAAATAGAACATTATGAAAAACTTCATTTGAATTTATAATTACATTTTAAAAAGGGTAAATGTTTATCCTTATAATTTGAGATTCTGCATTTCTGATTTCCATGAGCTATAAGCAAAACTGATCAATACTAATACTACAAAAATGTATGTAAGAATGTAAGGATCAATTAAAAAAACATTTCAGCATTGATCCAGCCATTTCTTATTGCTGCTCTCCTGTCTTAAATTGCACATATGAGGTTATTTAAATTTGATTAGATTAAACTTTTTGCCAATGTGATTGTACACAACAGAATTTGACCTACACATTTAACCCATCCATCCAGGGACACACACACTAGGTTATGCTCATGGGCATTTCAGTGATGACCTGCCTGTGGATTGAACCAACGAACCAATGAAATGTGTTATTGTGAGAACCCTAACCCAACCCAATTTTTGAGACCTTCAAAATAAAAATAAAGTGATATAAGACCATGGGAACTTCTGACCTTGGGAACAGATGACTCTAGAATCACAATAACGTGGTTCACAGTCCCCCTGCAGTTTCTTTCCATTTAAACAAGCTGTTAAATTTTGTACACAACCGATCTTGTGAATACGAGGTTGCTGGTTCAATCCCCTGGCAGGACATGACTGAAGTGCCCTTGAGCAAGTCCCCAACTGCTCCTCAAGGCGCCATGGACAGGGGCCTTCCACCGCCTCGGGCACGTGTGCTCACTTCCCCCAGTTCACTAGTGGTGTGTGTGTGTTTAACTGCACGAATGGGTTAAATACGGAAGTCAAACTCCTCTACATGTTAATAGTTGTGCACCTTAGAATGACCAATTACCACAGCGTGTTGTCTTCAGCTTTTACGGTGTAGTTGAAGTAATTCTGCTCATGTCTGTTCATTGTGCACTACGCTCTACACGCACAAGTATGAATGGAGCGCACCCAGTCGTCGCATTTTAGTGACGTCGCCCTGCACTCATCAGCGATGGCTGGTCCGTACACATGATACAGAAGTGTGTGTAAAACTCACTCAGAATAAAGCTGACCACCTTCTGCTAGGCCTGCTGCACTGAAGGTAAAACAACATTAAGTGTTTGTCTTTATTCACAGTAATCCTGTAACATGTAGGTGACACGTAAAGATTAACAGTCACAACAATTACACTTTATTTACATCACTATCACAGTGAATACAGAGGATAAGCATGAGTTTCTGGATCTTTCTCTTAAAGAAGAGAAGTACATTGGACAACTGATATTTCTTCTGATCCTTTGAGTCAAGAGCTTAAAGATGAATGTGGTGTAAGACATTAAAACTGGCATTATACTATATATTATACTGTTGGCATTATACTATATATGTCCAAATTTGTGTTGACACATCTTCTATTGAATGCTACTTTATGTTAACACAGATGTACAAATACACAGCTTGTCTACTCCCTGTAGAGAAGTACTGCCAAAGGAATAGGACTCTCTGGAGCAGATAAAAAATAACCTATTGAGACCATGTCTAATGCAATTGAGCTGTGGACCTGTGTTCTCTGGAATGATGGTGCTCCCTCTAGTACTTTTGGGATGAGTTGGGGTGGTGATTATCCAACATCCTGACTTCACTAATGCTCTTGTTGCTGAATGCAGTGAAAACCTAATGCTCCAAAATCTAATAGAAAGCCTTCAATGACATTTGAGACAGTTACTCCAACAAAAGCAGGATAAACACCTTTTAAATATCTTTTATTTCAGAATAAACGGTCAATGAGCAAGCATCCTATATAATGTATAAGCCCAGATGAATGGTCATTAGCACTTAAGTTTATGTAATTTGTTCTTCAAGGTGCTACTAATTCTACATTGAGTTGCGGATGCAATAAATCATTTAATGTGGATGATGAGACAACAACCTTCAAAAAACCCTTATTCAACATTCACTCATAGAAATCAATTAATGTTGTGATTCTGGCATTTAATCAATGTTGATAGAAGTGGTGAAGGTGCTGCCACACTATAGCTCAGCCGTGGCCTGGCGTTTAGGGATCTGGTCTGTGACTGGAAGGTTGCCAGTTTGGTAGGGCTGGAACCCCTATAAGAGAGTAAAATTTTATGTTTTTGTACTCAAGTGATCACTATATATGTATGCAGTGATCACTTGAGTACATTAAACATATCAGAGTAAACCTATTTATTATATATATTAGGCTATTCTGCTATTGGGCATGGTGCCAGTAGGTTCATGTTTATAGGAACCAAGTAAAGTGTATTTGAAAATGTGTTCATTGTGATGGTATTTATACTGATTTTGTGTATAAATCATGCAAACATTCAATCAATGTTAACCTAAAATATATGCGCATCAATAAATTGCACAATTGAAAAATTGAACACTGATTCACCTTAATTGTGCCGTCTGGTTAAAGCTGTGCCTCTTATTTTTTTTCTTTGTTGATGACTCTTAATAGCATTCCTGCTTGTTGTCTTTTGATCCATCATTTGAAACAGGTCTCATTTGTCCACTCATGGAAAATGGCTGATTACCAGATTGATGATCCAAAGATTGCATTTGCTTACCTGCGGCCATCCAGCGTGCTCCTCACCAAAGAGCCTACCCTGTCTAACATAGAGGCTCTTAGTGGCCACCTGCGTGGCGTTAGCGATGCCGCCCTCCAGCAGCTTCAGGACTATGTGCTGTTTCCTCTCCGCTTTGTCCTCAAGACCCCTGGACCCAAAAAAGAGGGTTTTGTGCAGGCGGTCATGGAGGCCATGGCCTACGTTCTAGAAAACACGTGTGTTCAGAGCTGGGAAACCCTACGTGACCTGTTTTCTGAGCTGTGCCTCTGCTTATGTTCTCCAACGGACCCTGGAAAGCCAGCTCCAGCCTCCGAGGAACTGAAGTTAGCTGTGCTGCGATGCTTGGATGCCCTCTTACATTCTGCGTATGGCGATGTGATCTTTAAGCTGTATGAGCCAGCGATGCTGCCTGGACTTGGTGCTGCTGTGTCTTTGTTTTTGGCACTCGCAGAACTTGAGAAGGCCGGAGAGGTGCAGACAGCAGCCCTGAAGTGTCTCCTTTCTTTGTTCCTGCAGTGTGACTGTTCACAAACTCACGTGAAGCCAGAAGAAGAGGAAACTCGCGTTCTTGGTCGTGCTTTGGCCACGTTCCTTCCAGGAGTCACTCGTGCCTTGACTCAAGTGATTGGTGGAGATGTAAGACAAGGACATGTGGTTACAGTGAAAGCCATGAGGGTGTGGTACATCACTGTGGGTCTTGTTATGGATGATGACCATCTCCAGAATGTTGACCAAGACAAAGAGGAGCTATCTGCATTAGGTCGGGTTGGTGAACTGGTGGTGAAAAGGACTCCTTCTTGGAGCAAGGCCACTTCGAAAAGACTCACATTGGCATTGCAGAAAGTGATTTCTTGTACCTCTGCCCATCAGCACTGGAGAGTAAGACTCGAACTGGTCAACCTTTCAGACTACCTTCTCACCCACTGCAGCAAGTCTCTATCGGAATGCTTGAGTCCTCTTTTAGAGGCACTGGTTGGCGCAGTTAATGATGAGGAACCTAGAGTTAAGGAGAGGTGCAGTGCAGTCTTGGATGAAGTAGCTAGAAGAAACCAAGCCAATGGAGGTCAGGCTCTCAAAGACGTCCTGTCAGAAAACTTGCACAGCTTAGCTTCTTCGCTCCCCCGGCTCATGAGAACAACGGACGACAAGCGTAAACTCTTTATTCTCAATGTCCTCTTGGGGTACCTGAAGATACTTGGTCCCCACGTGGATTTGGTGTTGACATCAGCGGTGCACCTTCACCGCATCTCCAAAGCACTCATGCAGGTTCTAGAATTGGACGTCACGGATGTGAGGATTATTGAGGAGAGAAGTTTTGCGCCCTTGGCCAGCTTTGGGCCTGATGGACATGAAGCGCAGTACCAGAGGAAGTACTTCCTCTATTTTACAGATGACAAGATCTTTAATGCCCTGAAGCAGATTTGCAGATTCTTAGGCCACTATGGGAACCTCTACCTACTTGTGGACCACTTCCTAGATCTCTACAAGGAATCCTCAGCTTATCGCAAACAAGCTGCCCTGGTTCTCAATGAGGTCATCACTGGGGCGGCAGGAGTTGGCGTATATATGGAACAGTCTAGAACGGGAGGTTCTACGGTGAACCATTCAGGTCATTCTAAAACGAACCATGAGGACTTGAGGTCTGCCATCATGTCCATCGTTGAGGAATACATCAGCTTGAGTAATTGGCATCTTCCAACGATCATGGAGCACTCAGATGATGAACAGCAGGAAAGCCCTCTATATCAGGTTCTAAGTGGGCATGAGAGGAGCAACTTGCAAGTGGTTCCAGCCTCCAGTTTTGGTTCTAAATGTCCAACACTCCACCAGCTGAACAGCAACATCTGGCAGATCTGTATCCAGCTGGAAGGGATTGGTTCCTTCGCTTTAGCTCTGGGTACTGACTTCTGCCTTCTTCTGATGACATCACTCTACCCGGTGCTGGAGAAGGCCGGAGATGAGTGTTTACTGGTCAGCCAGTCGGCTCTCTGTGCCATGCGCAATCTTTGCATGGCTTGTAATTACAGTTCACCGAAAGAACTGATCGTCAGCAATGCCGACTATCTGCTGAACGATGTCTCTCTGAACCTGAGCAGACCTAGCGTTCACCCTCATGCCCCACGGGTCCTTGCTGTCATGTTTACCCATTCTGATGCCAGTCTTCTGCCCCTCGTGGTTGATGTGGTGCAGGATGTTCTGACAGCGCTGGATCTCAATTATGACCTGAAATCACTGCAGTTCTGCACGGTGCTTCATTCACTCATGAAGGCGTTGGGTAAGCGCTCTTATATCAGACTTTTTATACATCAGGCCACGTTTGCATAAAGTCTTTTTATTCGTTTTACAAAGAATGCTATAAATAATATGAGTAGTAATGTTAATAGTAAGCATATACAGATGTAGTAGCAATATTGGTAGTAAAAATAATAGGGGTGTCCCGATCACGTTTTTTCTGTTCCCGATCCGATCCGAGTCATTAATTTTTTTGTGTCTCCCGATACGGAGTCTCAAACCGATACTTATATTTTCCAGATAAGAACTAGATAATACTAGTATAATAGATAGTAATAATAGATGGTACTAGATAATAGTATATCTGTAATATGAAGAGTTTTAATGCACATTTTAGCGTTTAGTGTATATAGCTGAGCTCATCAGCTGCGTATAAAACACTTAAGTGTGAATAAAATGTGTTAAAGCGGATAAATACTAACAGACTGAATTAATGACGCTTAACTTTGGAATTGTTCCATTCCACCTTAAACAGCGCAGCAGTAACAGTGAGGCGGCTCAAGCTGCATACAGTAACTGCTGTAGTATTTAAGGTGGAACGGAACAATTACTATAAGAGGTAACAAATAAAGATTTACATACAAAACAGTTCACACATCATAACTGTGCATCTCTGGTCTAATATTAAAGCTAAAATATACTACTTAAGTTATAAAAATAAGCTTATATCTGATATATTTCCATAAAGTACTATAAAATACTTGTTTACAAATGTTAAATGAACACAACTTTGCTTCCTACCTGCTGCTATTAACGTTACTGCACACAAACCTCCCATACACATCACATATGATCAGATATCAGACATACTAGTCACGATTAATGAGATAATATCCAAAAGCCAACGTAGTGATACGCAAACCTTCACTCCGCATCTCGTCCAGCGCTAAAGCCCGCCTCCGTTCTCTGATTGGCCGCCACGTTCCCCAAAGCTTACAGTATTCACATCAGATTGGAAAATTTTGCCGCTTGTCACGCTTAACCTGATTCCCATTGGCGAGCTTCAAAAACTGAGACTATTCAATAGTGAAAGGTGGACAGAGATTGGAAGCCAAACAGCGCCTACTAGTGTCAAAGTCCGATCAGAAAAGCCGATACCGATCAGTTAAAAAAAGCTGTGATCGGCCCGATTCCGATCTTTGAGATCGGATCGGGACATCCTTAAAAAATAATAATAATAATGAACTGGAGCTGCAAGGCTCGTGTCAGTAACAAACCCTAAAACCCAATAGTCGCCTAAATTGTCTGGAGGTTTCTGTCAAAATGCATCATCAAAACTTCTCTAAACCCACTCAAACTTCATCCAGATGTTAATGAAGGTCTCACAGACTAGTGGATGTGGTTTAGGACACAGTGTGACTTACCGTGAGCTTTAAAAATGATCAAATGCTCACTATTAAAAGCTGTCAGTTCTATGATTCAGGTTTTTTTTAGCCAAGACATTTTACAAACGTTTCAAATTGGCTTGTTAAGACATTAGCAAATGTTTCTAGATCTGATTAACATATTATATCTTTCTTTACAGTGAGGTGGTTTCCTTCTGGTGTAAATGATCATAGGCAGCCTTTGATGGGACCATGGCGTCAGGATCCCGAGCCGCTGGACCTACGGCAGTTTCTGCTAGACTACAGAAAGCAGAAGGAGCTGGCTGAGGGAGTCGGTGCTGATGAGGACGACTCAGACAATGCAGGTTTGAGCTTCTGAGCAGAAATACTCTGATTACCATTTTCCTTCTAGGGAATTTATTTATTTATTATTTCTAAGTTTTTGCTCATTTTTATCCATTTCCCAATGTAGTGGTAGCCAATTAGTCCATTCCCTCCATTAGGCCTCTCCCCATCACTTTACACTGTCCCTGACTCTAGGAGGGTGAAGACAAGCACAAACCTCCTCCGCTGCGTGTGATGCGGCCACCACCTCTTTTTAAACTACCGCCGATACACCGTCAATGCGGAGCCAATGTGCTAGGAGGAAAGCGCAGGATTCCCAGCTCCGAATGAACCAATCAGACGCCTGAGCCAGCGAACATTACAAAGTGAAAGTGAAAGTGATGGGGAGAGAGAGAGCCATCTTCTAGAGAATTTTTACTATGGATATTACTCCATTTAGAGCCTTTTATGTTAACAAACAACATATCAAGCACAGAATGAGGAGTCCATTACTGCTACAATTACTACTTTATTATAAACTGCTTAAAACTACAAATAGGATGAGAACTACATTAAAAACTCTGTAATTTTGTTTTGCTGTCTTGTGTTTACAGAGATGCCTCCTGCAGCATCAGGTTGTGAAGAGGATGTTGGGCTGGAGGAAGGTCCTGATGTGAACCCGGAGCTGGCTCTGCACGTTTCTGTAGCTAAAGACGTGATGGAGCGCTGCATTCACCTGTTATCACATCCCAGCATAGGAGTACGAATAAAGGTACTTCACACAAGCCGCTTCTTTGTTCAGAGGAGTTTGCAAGATTTATTGATTTAGACTGGCGCAGGACTGCGTCATAAATAATTTGCATAAAGTTAAATTCAGAAGGAGTTGGAGTCCCAGTCATGTTGGTTGCCATCATCCAGAGCCAGAGAGATAAATTGGCTGTGCTCTCTCTGGGTGGGTAGATGGCGCTCTCTCCCCATCATTACTATGTAATGTCTGCTGGCTCAGGCGTCTAATAGCATCATCACTGATATTTTTGTGCCAATGAATGTGATCATGTTTGGTTAAACATGACATTTTTGTGTATTTTTTTGGTTGTAGGTGTTGGACATTCTGGAGCTGTGTCTGTATGTGCTGTCTAAGACAGAGAATGAGCTTTTACCCATGGTGCACCGCTGCTGGCCTGCACTCCTCCAGCGTCTCACTAACGATGATCCTGTGGCTGTACCCCGAGCTTTCAGGGTATGAACAGTTCTCTCTCTGCAGTGTGATTATATTCATTTTTATCTAGAACTCTCCTGCTGTTAGTAGTTCTGTATCAGATGTGCCTGATCGATCGACGTTTGGGTGAATTCTCTCAGAAACTTGTCTTGTGAGACCAACTTGTTAAACTGTTAAGTCGGTCAGCCAAGACGTGTTTTCCTTGTTTAGTTTAGTGGATCCACACGACTAACAT
>BRDA01012435.1:7379-24351 GCA_036984385.1 Crenuchus spilurus | reverse complement strand
GACATTTTGAATCAGAATCTGGTGGCCTCTGCCCGAAAGCTGAAGATGGGTCATCACTGGGTCTTTCAGCAAGATAATGACCTTAAACATGTGGCAAAATCTACTCAAAAATGGTTCACAAGGCACAAAATCAAGCTCCTCTCATGGCCTCTCAGTCCCCAGACCTCAACCCAATAGAAAACCTGTGTGGTGAGCTGAAGAGGAGAGTGCAGGAGAAGACCCAGGACTCTGGATGATTTAGAGAGGATGTGTAAAGAGGAATGGTGGAAGATGCCTCTTTCTATATTCTCCCATCTTGTGAAGAGTTATAGGAGATTAAGTGCTGTTTTTTGGCAAAAGGAAGTTGTACAAAGTACTAAAAATCAGGGGTGCCAATAATTGTGTGACATGATTTCATTCAAAAGATTTATTTCTTAATGTCTGATTTTTTACCACCAAATACAGGCACTTTTTTGCATTGTTGTCCATTATTATTATTTTTTTAAAGTATTTATTAGAAGCCAAAGAACACTTCTTAACCAGGAGTGCCAATAATTATGGAGGGCGCTGTACATCACCTTTGCTATTATTATTGCTATTATACAAACGTCCAGCTGACATAACTGAAAGCCCACCTAATACAGTCAAAGCCCCCATGGATATAAACAAAACCAGATATAGACAGGGCCTATTTGTCCACTGTAGTGATCAGCATGCACAAAAGGTTTAAAAGGCATCTTATTTTAACAGGGTGTTAGCTCCTTCTCTGATGTGCTGGATATGCAAAAATACTTTTTGAAAAATGGTAGATTGCAAGAAAAATGTTCAATTATTTAAAAAGACTTTAAAAACACAGTAACCAACATGTAATTACTGAAGTCCTGAATAAACACACTATGCTGCCCTCTACTGCACCGTAATGTCAAAGTCTGCTTTTCTACACAAGGAAGGCAAGTCAGAGTCAGAAAAGATTCTGTTCCCATCAGAAGCCGGATGGAATTAAGCACGAGTGCAGCTTGGATGTTGAATAAGAGTCTACACGATAATTTTATATTTATAACATTACGCAGATCCTTCTGTGGAATCTGAAGCTAAGCATGTAAATGACTTATGTGAGCTTTAGTGATGCATAAACACCGACCTGTTTAGAAGGGCAAACTCCAGGTCTGTTTAATGTTTACAGATGAATCATGTATCTCATCTGGGAAAATATTAAACTGTGATCTTCAAAGACTGGTACCGTACAACCACGATGGAGGTTTAAATGACAGATTTTCAGCCTTGATAGTTAGTACACAGTAAATATGCCAGTGTTAAATCAACACTATTAGAGTTAAATTAACACTGGGAGTGTTAAATTTTGATACCATCAGTGTTAATTTAACTCTAATAGTGTTGATTTAACACTGGCATATTTACTGTGTAGCTGTTTCTCAGCTCTAGTAATGAGAAGTGATGCAAATGCGTGGAGTGGAATATATTATGATGCTATTATTATTTTGATAAATTAATAAATGCTAATTTTGAAACAGCGTTACTTTCACCTGTGATTTTGGCCGCTTTTCAGGTGTTGGCATTATTCTCTTCACTCTGTGTAATAACTCAGACTGGTGCACAGTGCTATTGTTCCTTTTTCTTTATCTTTGATCTAATTTTATTTATGTTTGTGTAAAAATGCTTTCCTGATATCAAACGAGTGCCCCGTTCTGGCCCAATTCTGGTTACTACTTTCATTGCCCACATACCATCATGGAATGATGGTGATGACTTTGTTCAGATCTGGGTGGCAACACAGCCACAATTTAACCTGAATTAAACCACGACTCAGGGATGATACAGTAATATTGGCCCAAAATAGAAATGGTGTTCAAATGTGTCACAAAGTTCAAATGTGGAGACATGACTGCTATAATCGGATCAGTTTCAGCTCACGATACACTCATAATTGTCATAATTGAACTCTAAATTCTGTATTTAAGCTGAGATTTCCTTTTTTTTATAGGTTTTTGCCCATTTTTACCCCCTTCCCAATGTAGTGGTAGACAATTAGCCCATCCCCTCCGTTAGGCCTCTCCCCATCACTTTGCACTGTCCCTGACTCTAGGAGGGTGCAGGCAAGCACAAGCCTCCTCCGTTGCGTGTGATGCACCCACCGCTTCTTTTTGAACCACCGCTGATACACCGTCACTGGAGAGCCTAACGCGCTCGGAGGAAGGCACACAGGGTCCCCAGCTCCGATTGGACCAATCAGTAGATGCCTGAGCCAGCAGACATTGCAATGTGAGAGTGATAGAGTGAGAGCGCCATCTACCCGCCCAGAGAGAGCACTGCCAATTTTTTGCTCTCTTGGGCCCCGGCTGTTGATGGCAAACATCATGACCGGGATTCAAACTCACGATCCTCGGGTCATAGTGGTAGTGTCTTTGCCCGCTGAGCCACTCGGGGCCCTTAAGCTGAGATTTTCTACTTGTCTGCTCCATGCTGATGCTGCATTGGTGTCAGAAATGGGATGACTTGGGAAGCAGTGAGGGAAACCAACCCCTTAAAGGTAAAGTATCAAACACAGCCTGTTTAATTCTATGGAATAAAGAGTGGAGAAAGGGCTATAGTTGGATAATCTTAATGTAAACTATGATTTTGTTGCACTAACCCACACAAGGTGGGCCTCAGGGACCAACATATACAATACAAAAAATGTAGCCTATGGGCTCTATAATTGCATGCAAATCTATACATTTACCTCCACAAAATTTGTACATCAATAGCAAATGCAATGCAAAGAAATATCAAAAACTGTATAATTAAATCCATTTCACTGTACTCAGTCAATTAATATTCAAAATCAATAAAGCATCCCGATTAAAAGTGTGAATAACTAGGAAAAGATATATTAAACCCACACACCATATTTTCCACAGACTGTTACAGACACTACAGGGTCAAGTCATATTTCTACTGTGAGGCAGCAGATGGCCTGGCAATGTGAGCTTTGCAGTCTTCCAAATAAAGCAAACATCAAACACTCCAGCGTGTACGCTGTGTCAGGATGAGAAACGAGACGTATTCCTTTACAAAATATGACTCTGAGTGTGGGATGAGAAAAGAAACACAAGCACTAAAGCTTTATGAGGAGGGCTTAATGAAGACAAAGCTTATTGATTGATATACATTTGCAAGGACAAGCCCACTAATATGACTAATTCTCCTGCACTTGACTTCCCCATTAGCACTGATCTGATTCCACTGATGATCTTTATGTAAGAATAATGACCCTCTCTTCTCAGGATATGAGGACATTTCCGGTGTGATGGGGACTAGAACCATGATCTGGAGAGGCCAAGGCACTGAATATTGATTTTGTCACTGAATCAAATGGTGTCATTTCTTTATTATGGTGACGTTTAGGCCGTATCATTAAAAACATCCATTATTTCTCATTGGATAAAACCCCAATGTATCATCAGAATGTTTACAGAACTGTATTCCTAATTTTGTAACACTGTACACTGTAATAACGGGGTAGAATAATTGATAACAGTGTTAATGGCTGCATGGATAAAATTCTGCAGACAATGAAAGACCTTCACAAAGAGCAACCAGGCACTATGACACTCAAAGACTACAACAAAATAGATTAGATTCAACATTCAAGGGCACTTCAGTCACAACCTGTTCTGGGATTGAACCGCAACTTTCCAGAACTGTGGTGGACAGCACACAAGGCTGAAGGCCTCACTCTGCTCCATATGTTGATGCTCTGCAGGTCTCTGTGGAGAGTTCTCTCACAAACTGTTTGTGAAGGACCTGCGTTGACTTCTAGAAGTAATTCTTGTCTGGAAGTGAAGAGATTTTCATTCACAAGCTGTGAAACCCGCCGGTGGTCCCTGTCCATCAGTTTCAGCCTCAGTTCTGAGGAGAATGTCCTGTAGACTGGCATTGTTAGCACTGCTGGTAGACCTGTATGACTGTACACTTCATACACCTGCACATTCAGCTACTTCCTTCACACTCTGACCTTTAACCCCCAAATACAGTCACTGCTTTATCATTAACATCTGAGACATTCACTGCACTGTACCACCTCTTCATCTCTCACACCCTGCAGGGATTTATAGCCTCATCATCCTCATACAGCGCCACCTGCAGGAGTCTGAACTTACTACCACCTTAAATATGCAAAGTGACTGACTATTTTTGTAAGAAAGATTATGATGAATAATTTACAAATCTATGAGTCTTGGGTTTGAGTCCCCATCTGGGTGGAGTGTCCATGTTCTCTCCGTGTCTACACTGTAAAAAATATCCGTGTTGTTTCAACTTAAAAAAGTTAGTGTCCATGCTGCCTTAAAATTTTAAGTTAGGTAAATTCAGGAAGCGTAGTTAGTAAACATATAAACATGAAATATTGAGTTATCACAACAAATTCAGTGCTTGATAGTCATACCAACTACAATATTTAAGTTAGGTTAACAACAGGGCAAGTTTATTTTTTACAGTGTACCTGGGTTTACTCTAGTCTCTGGTTTCCTACCACAGTCCAGGTGAATATATTACTGCCCTAGTGTGTGTGCCCAGTGATGGACTGGCGCCCTGTCCTGGTGTCCTGCCCAGCACCCAATGAAGGGGTGTGGCTATTCCCTGTGACCCTAAACTGGATTAAACAGTTAATGTGATGGATGGATTCTCCAGTGAAAACATTATGTGTCCAAATATTTGATGCAACATTTCTTCACAAATAAAGGCTATCAATCAGAAGTCTGTCTCCATGTTCTGCAAAATCAGCCTCTAATCATCTGAGAAGGTTTTTTAGAACAAATGTTGCCGTGATAGTTTGATTGCTATCAGCCCTGAGGGCATTAGTGAGGTCAGGTGCATCACAAATTAAGCACCAACTCATCCAAAAGGCTCTATGACTCACGAGATCTCAGTTTCACTGCTCCACAACCCAGTGCTAGTTATCCTCCTGTAGCTGACACTAATTGGTCCTTATGACCGTAGGCTTATGTGTGGCTGCTCTGGAGCATCCCATTCTATTCTTAGTGATTTTCAATGGTCTGAACATCCCTGTAAGCAATGGCTTCACCTTAACATATGTCTCCAAATTGAAGCTATACAGTGTATGTGTAAAATGTCATGACCCTTGCTTTGCATACCTGTTTTAACTGTCAAATAACAGTGAGACACTAATGATACTCTCAGTAAATTATGCCAGTGGGTATTGTAGGTTACCTTTACAAAAACATACTTTAGAACTACTGTGGTTGTATGATGATATTACCATCATAATACCATTATATTAATAATAAAATTAGTTTTTCCACAGTAAATTAGTGTTAGAAGTATTAACACAGTAAACCTTTGCACTACTGTAGCATTGCCATTGTGGTACCAATACCACTGCAATACATTATAGTGAATTACTAGCATTACTATGATAAAAAACTTTTAACTAGTGTAGTATTAACACTGCAGTACCATTGTACTACAATGCTACAGTATTCATTTACTATTAGCTGTATTACTATGTTAAAGCTGCGTGTGACATAATCAATCATTTTGTTTACATTTATTTTATTCAAATATTATTTTCTAACATTGTTGTGTTTTTTGACTTGTGAAAATAGCAGTAGTTCCCAATATATTTAAAATATTCCTGTACATATTGTGTAAAGTCAGTAGTTTCAGCAGTCTTCATTTAGTTAGTGTGTATGGGGCCAGCCCATCAGTGTTTGTTTAAGTGAGTGACCTTTAGAAAACACTGTGTGCATGTGCAACACGCTTTCAATAATGAGCTGTGGGGACCTGCCAATAAAAAATGAAAGATTTGCATAAATGAGCTTATGTGAATATTGTTTACGTATCAGCGTTGCTACACAGCTTGCCACTCAAAAACATCACAGTAACTGTTAGCTGCTGCTTGTGAGGTGATATAATGAATCATACTTACTATTAATAAATACTATTAGTAGTAATACAATGGTAAAGCTTTGTATTACTGATGTATTACCATTGAAGTCCCATGGTACTAATAGTATAGTAACATATTATTAGTAGTGTTACTATAGTAAAAACTTTGCATTTGTGTGTTATTACCATTGTATTACCATTACATTGCATTAATAATACAACTAGTTTTATCATAGTAATTTATTATTAACATTACTATGATAAAAAACTTACAACTTTGCTTTATAGTACCATGGTATTACCATCATGTTATAGAATTAATATTACAATAATATAACTGTTTTTACTATAATAAATTACTATTAATACTATTATTATTATTATTATTATTATTATTACTATTGTAATACTATTTTACTATAATTTTACTTTAATACTATATTATATTATATTGTATATTATATCTATCTATCTATCTATCTATGGTAGTAGGATACAGTGTTGTGAGAGGACTGAGCAGGAGGTGAGTGTTGCTGTGTTTTTGGGAGTATAGGTGCTGTATGTGCTGATAAGATGGAGATGAATGCTGCACTGCCTCCCTTTGTTCCTGGATGTCTACTGTACACGTCTGGCCCTTTAAGACGAGCCATCGCTCTCTAGGCGTGTTTCTCTGCTCTCATTCACAAGCAGCTCTGCGCTCTGCGGACAACAAATCTGCCAGCAGATCAGCCTGTTTACCAGATAAAAGACAGACGTTTTATTTCAGGCGTACGGCGAGCTGGGCTGCACTGTTTGAGAAATGTGCATACCTGCGGACAGGCGGACGGAGTCCTGCGGCGTGAACGGCATGAATGTCAGTCGGTCAAGGTCCACCGTGTGTCCAGCTGTGCTTCACTGCTCTTAGTCCTGGATTACCTGCTTTCCTCCTGTCATTCAGCTGCTTTCAGGAGTGTTATGGGCGTTTTTTGGTAAAAGGGAAATTGAGAGTCGTTATTTTTGGCTAACATCATCAGGAGTGAGATCCAGACCAGCATGAGTGACTAAAGCAGATCAAAACATGTGAAATTGGACCAAGTTCCGGATTTTCTCATCATTATCAGGTGTATTTCCTCAGGCTGGTACATATCCCACCCCAGCATCTCTGTAAACAGCCTGCTGTGCTGCGGTGCCACTATGTCGGCGGTGATGATGCCCAGAAAGGTGACCCGTAAGTGGGAGAAGCTGCCCGGGAAGAACACGTTCTGCTGCGACGGGCGTGTGATGATGGCCCGGCAGAAAGGAGTGTTTTATCTCACACTCTTCCTCATCATGGGCACCTGCGCCTTGTTCTTCGCATTCGAGTAAGTCTCTGGGCTTGTTTTGTAGCTCACGCGGGCATAACTATTAACTAATGAGGTGTTAATTGATAAGTGATGAATGTGGTCTGTCTGGTTTGCTGTAGAAGGGCTTGGACACTCCTTTATTCTGTCTTCTCCCATTCCTGTACACACAAGTGTGGAGCTGACTGCTGCATTATTGTCTGGTTCAAAAAGCTGCAAGTCTACCTGCTGTTATTACCTCTGTCTCTGTCTACATATGTATACAACCTGTAACATGTAAATACATGTAAATACAATCAGAATGCACACTGAAAAACAGAGATGAGCTGTAAGTACTGTCCTGTACTCTTAAAGATGCATTTTAGCCTCTATGGGTACAGAATAGAACCTTAACTGGTACAAAAACCATGTTTACAACAATGGAGAGGTGCTCTATTGTACCACAATAAGGTACAGCCCCAGTCAACCTGTCTTAAAAGAAACACTGACATCTTATATACAGAATATATATATATATATATATATATATATTAGGGCTGTCAATTTTAACGCAAATTCTATTTGTCCGTGCCAGTCATCCGTAGTTCATGTTGAGACTTGACCATGTGCAGCATCACTGAGTAAAGGCTGAAACACACATTTCCAGACTTCTGTTTTTATTTGGATCAATTTTTATAATTACTGAACATTTCAGGTACTTTAAGCAGCATTTCATATACAGTGGAACATTTACTTACGAGTGACCCAACTTACGAATTTTAATAAGAGCCGTCGCTCTGTAGATTTTTTGCTTTATGACACAAGCCAAGATCTGAGACCTGAGCTTCCGCCACCTGCCACTAGGAGTCACTAGCGAGCATGAGTGAGTGCAGAGATCACTGCAGAGAAGAAGAGGTGGTGCTGTACTTTGTAAACAAACGTGTGTCACTAATTTTCTAAACATTTTGAAATGGAGGAAGAAACACAGCTCTTTGGACAGGATTTTATTGAAATGCTCTGCGAGTGAAAAGTGAGGAAAGTAGAGAAAAAGGCAAAAGTCACTGAAGAAGATCAGCTGACCTTTAATGTAAATACACTTAATAAACCAGTTTATTTCTTTACATTCTTTTTTTATTATGTAGTATTAGTGTTTTTATGCATTCTATACATATACATTACATTTGTTATTTATAAAGTACACTTTTCTTATTTAAAAACAATAAAAAGTTGGTGTGGTTTTAATGGAAAAATGTTATTTGATATACAATCAAATTAAGTTACGAATTCTGTCACAAATTAAAGGTCAGGGAAATTCAAGGTTCTGCTGTATTAACTTATACAGTGTTGTAGTATAAGGCAAGTATGTGCAAAGTACACAGTAAATCTGCCAGTGTTAAATCAACACTATTAGAGTTAAATTAACACTGAGGGTGTCAAAATGTAACACTCTCAGTGTTAATTTAGCTCTAATAGTGTTGATTTAACACTGGCAGATTTACTGTGTATTAAGTAAGAATGTATTAAAACATTTTATATACACTGCTCAAAAAAATAAAGGGGAACACTAAAGTAACACATCCTAGATCTCAATGAATAAAATATTCCAGTTGAAAATCATTTTCAATCAATGGAGGTCATTTTGCATTTCTGCTCCTCCTGTTCCTCCTTGCACAAAGGAGGAGGTAGTGGTCCTGCTGCTGGGTTGTTGCCCTCCTATGCCTCCCACATGTCTCCTGGTGTACTGGCCTGTCTCCTGGTATCTGCTCCATGCTCTGGACACTGTGCTGACAGACACAGCAAACCTTCTTGCCACAGCTCGCATTGATGTGCCATCCTGGATGAGCTGCACTACCTGAGTAACTTCTGTGGGTTGTAGACATCACCTCATGCTACCTCTATGGTGAGAGAACTGACAGAATGCAAAAGTGACCAAAACATCAGCCAGAAAGGATGAGAACAGAGAAAAGGTCTGTGGTCACCACCTGCAGAACCACTCCTGAATAGAGGTTGTCTTGCTAATTGCCTCTCATTTCTACCTGTTGTCTGTTCCATTTGCACAACAGCAGGTAAAACTGATTCACAGTCAGTGTTGCTTCCTAACTGGACAGGTTGGTTTCACAGAAGTGTGGTTGACTTGGAGTTGTAGTATGTATACTATGTATATACAACCTGACATCATGTTTTGCCTGGACAGCTCTCCCACTTACATACAACTAAGCTGGTACTTCCATCATACTAGTGTACAAAAACACATAGTTCTGTAAAACCAATGGGAAAATGTACCTTTGGAATTTTTGAACAATGTTTTTGGACACTAGTATGAAAACAGTATCTTGGTGCCTTTATTATAAGTGTTGTTCTGCTTTCTTCTCTTAAAATTGCTGCTTACACAGTATAGTAAATGTGTAGTAAGCAGGTAAAAGATTAACAGAAAGGAAACATACTGTTTATTTTGGCTTCATGGATTTTAATCTGTTCTTTAAAACCATTTTGCAGATTTGATTGCAGTTACCAGCCTGGATACCACGAGTGAAGTGCACAAAACAGACTAAAAATAAAGTGGAAACAGTGACACTGCTGTTTATTGATGTGATATCATAGACATAATGTTCATTATCTGAGCTGATAAAAGTGAATTATTACAGTATAGGCAACGTGATCCCAAGCCACTCTGCCAGTCATTCCTTTCTTCCAAGAATTAAATACCTAGTCAGCACCTGTTCAGTGACATCACTGCATGACCTCTATTTACTTTTTATCTCTAATAACTTTCATTAAATTCCTGTATCTGTACACATAACCCAGTATTACCATATTTGTGCACTGGAATTCATGATACTGTTGGCGTACTGGACCTATGGGTAATATATCAGTGCAGTGCTGTTTTAGAGATGCCACCATTGTCCTTGGCTGTGTATCTTGGTATCCATCACTAGGGAGGAATGCATTTGAGGAAAGATACTAAGATTTGAATATACCCAAGGGCATTGCAGTTGAACTGGGACAAGCTGAGGTTAAGAAGAAGCTAAAATTATCCTGATACATGAGTAATATGCTTTGCCAATGAACTTTCTTTTGGCTTCATTTGGGACTGTACCACACAGGAAATGGTTGCGTGCCCGTAGCCAGTGATGAGGCTGATAAAGCTTGGCCTTGTGCTGTGCAGTTTGGAACTGGCTGAGCCACTATCTGCTAATGGCTAGGGGCTTGTTTACTGTATGCATCCGTGATATTGGAATTGCTGTTAATTATATCTCATGGGGAGAGATAGAAATGGAAGAAGTGTAACTCAAAACTCTCCGTTATGGTGCTGTTTCAGTTATATGGGCTCCATTCCCATGATAGGCAAATGGCAATGCCCATGTTAAAAGGACATCAAAGAGTGTTTTGGAACATGTGACGAACAAATAGGTAAAGAATCATTTTGCTACAATCATTTCAGAATATACACAAATGCCATGTGACAGTGTTTACTGTATGTGTCAATAAGTGAGCACACCAGTCAGTTGTGTCAGAGTGTAAAACCATCATCACAGACAAAGGATGTGATGTGACTGATGTGTCAACACAGTCTCACATGAAAACGTCGCAGGGTTGAATTTCTCAAGTACCGGGTCCGATCGTCTACCCAGTGACGGTTTCTGATTGTTTAGAAACCCCCCGGATTTTGCGTCATCACCCGAGTGCAGCCGAACGTCCGCCATATTGCTTTACTGTTTGTTTTTTCAGATTTATATTTTTTAATTAACCCTGATAAGGATTAAGCGGGTGTGATAATGGATGGATGGATGGATTTTTCATTAACGGGGCGTTACTTAACATGCAGGGATAAACGGGGATCACCGCAGACGCCTGCGCTGTTTGTATGTGCGATAAGCTAACTAGCTAGTGCTAGTTTAGGAATAAGCTAGCTAGCTAATGCTAGCCTAGATAAGCTAAGCAAGTTATGACTCTTAACATAAGTGGGTTAAATGGTTTTATAGCGCCGGAGCGTAACCAAGGCGCGGGCATTTATACGGGTGCAGATGGAATTGGCAAATGTGGGTGTGATAACTGTCGGTGCACCACCAAGCGGCAGCTAGTTATGTAGCAATATGGCGGACGTTCGGCTGCACTCGGGTGATGATGCAAGCAGACGCCTGGTTAAGTTGCTCATAATATTCTGATGAGGCTTTTATTTTGTATTGTCTCTTACTTTGTGGGTTAGGGTGAGGGAGTTGATCATGTTAAACTGTATGGTAGGGTTTTTGAATGGACGTCCTCTCTGTTGTCTTTAGCACACTGTTGTTCAGTGCCTCTTATGTGCTTTGTGACTTGAGTTGATGAGCAGAGAAGCAGTGGCCTTGTGAGCTGGCTGGATGAAGTCCAAGATCAGCTGGATGGATATTATTGCCTATCAGCAAGACTAAGGGAGAGGGACACCTACACAGAAGTGTGTCAGTGAGAATTAAGCCTGGATTGGAACCTGCACTGGAAGTAAAAACGGAAATCTTTTCCTTTTGCTTTAATCAGTTCACCTTGATTGCAATTTTTTCAACCCCCAATTTTTGGATGACCAATTAACCCACCCATTCTCTAGGACTCAGCCAATCACTGGCAATGCTCTTGACTCTAGGGAGGGGTGAGGACAAGCACAAGCCTTGCATCATCGCTGGGCAGCCAACGCACTTGAAGGAAAGTTCAGGATCCCCAGCTCTGATGCATCAGCTAACAGACCCCTGAGCCAGCATCGCAGTGGGAGTGATGTATCACTGCTGTTTTTTGTGAAGTGCTGATTGTTTTGTTGGTGTTGGCTTTTTTGAAAGTGCTTTCATGTAAAGAGCATCTCTCTCTGGGTGATTCTGGCCTGGCTGGATTGTATCCTCTCAGTCTGGGTTACCTGTGATGTCACGCAGCCCAGTGGGACAATTGCTCCCACTGTTTCTTCTCTCTGATGGACTCGCCAACCTCTCATATTGAGGCATTATCTCATTTATTGTCCTGCAGCACCTGTCCATGCCTGTTAGAATGACGTTATGTGCATGCCAACATGTGTCTTTGTGTAGCGTTTTGATGCTTCTGTAGCTGTTTTGCAGATTGTGAAGACAGGAGTGGATGCTGGCCAGACGCTGTACTCTGTGTCTTGAATAAAGTGCTGTGTGTGGAAAGGAGGCAGAAAGTGGGAGGAGCACTGACCTTGCTGTGTTCAGGGCCAGTGCATTTTGACACTGTCAGATATAAGGAGCCCAGAGGCGCACATCGGTCATTAGGCAAGAACAGCTCTGCATGATGTATCAAACTGCCCAAAGCCCTATTGGGATTGTATTAGTTTATCAGGGGGACGTCTGCTTTTTAACACGGTACACTTCTCAGAGTTTAAGCTCCTGCATTCAGATGGCATTAAAGTAACTACAGGAGAGAGTTTCTGAGGGTTTATCAGAGAAGCTCTGGGTTAAGCAGAACTGCCACTTGTCCTGGTTGGTCTGATGATAGAGGTGCTGCTGAGGAAGTCCAAAAGGAATGAAATATAGTGCCAATTTATTTCTAAATCTTATTAATACACACTAATTTACACAAAACAGAACTACATAAAACGATTGAGCACCGCTGTTATATTTCTACATCAGTGTTAGGACTTCAGCATTCAGCATTTGCTTACTAACCAATCAGCATTCAGCATTTGCTTACTAACCAATCAGCACTCAGTAGCCGCTCACTAACCAATCAGCATTCATCATCTGCTCACTATCCAATCAGCATTCAGCATCTGCTTACTAACCAATCAGCACTCAGCAGCCACTCACTAACCAATCAGCATTCAGCAGCCACTCACTAACCAATCAGCATTCAGCATCTGCTTACTAACCAATCAGCACTCAGTAGCCGCTCACTAACCAATCAGCATTCAGCATCTACTTATTAACCAATCAGCATTCAGCATCTGCTTACTAACCAATCAGCACTCAGCAGCCACTCACTAACCAATCAGCATTCAGCATTTGCTTACTAACCAATCAGCATTCAGCATTTGCTTACTAACCAATCAGCATTCAGCATCTGCTTACTAACCAATCAGCACTCAGCAGCCACTCACTAACCAATCAGCATTCAGCATCTGCTTACTAACCAATCAGCACTCAGTAGCCGCTCACTAACCAATCAGCATTCAGCATCTACTTATTAACCAATCTGCACTCAGCAGCCACTCACTAACCAATCAGCATTCAGCATCTGCTTACTAACCAATCAGCACTCAGCAGCCACTCACTAACCAATCAGCATTCAGCATCTGCTTACTAACCAATCAGCACTCAGTAGCCGCTCACTAACCAATCAGCATTCAGCATCTGCTTACTAACCAATCAGCACTCAGTAGCCGCTCACTATCCAATCAGCATTCAGCATCTGCTCACTAACCAATCAGCATTCAGCAGCCGCTTGCTAACCAAATAGTACTCAGCAGCCACTCACTAACCAATCAGCATTCAGCATCTGCTTACTAACCAATCAGCACTCAGCAGCCACTCACTAACCAATCAGCATTCAGCATCTGCTTACTAACCAATCAGCACTCAGCAGCCACTCACTAACCAATCAGCATTCAGCAGCCACTCACTAACCAATCAGCATTCAGCATCTGCTTACTAACCAATCAGCACTTAGCAGCCACTCACTAACCAATCAGCACTCAGTAGCCACTCACTAACCAATCAGCATTCAGCAGCCACTCACTAACCAATCAGCATTCAGCATCTGCTTACTAACCAATCAGCACTCAGCAGCCACTCACTAACCAATCAGCATTCAGCATCTGCTTACTAACCAATCAGCACTCACTAGCCGCTCACTAACCAATCAGCATTCAGCATCTGCTTACTAACCAATCAGCACTCAGTAGCCGCTCACTATCCAATCAACATTCAGCATCTGCTCACTAACCAATCAGCATTCAGCAGCCGCTTGCTAACCAAATAGTACTCAGCAGCCACTCACTAACCAATCAGCATTCAGCATCTGCTTACTAACCAATCAGCACTCAGCAGCCACTCACTAACCAATCAGCATTCAGCATCTACTTACTAACCAATCAGCATTCAGCATCTGCTTACTAACCAATCAGCACTCAGCAGCCACTCACTAACCAATCAGCACTCAGTAGCCACTCACTAACCAATCAGCATTCAGCAGCCACTCACTAACCAATCAGCATTCAGCAGCCACTCAGTAACCTATCAGCACTCAGTAGCCGCTCACTAACCAATCAGCATTCAGCATCTGCTCACTAACCAATCAGCACTCAGCAGCCGCTTGCTAACCAAATAGTACTTAGCAGCCACTCACTAACCAATCAGCACTCAGCATCTGCTTACTAACCAATCAGCACTCAGCAGCTGCTCACTAACCAATCAGCACTCAGTAGCAGAAGTTCTAATGTTTTACTGAACATAACTGAGCTGTATTGACTAGTTTTTAAGACAATGTTATGTATATGTAAACTTTCTAAAATTAATAAAATGTGCGAGAAAATTTGGACAATCTAATCAATGTTTTTAGCCATTTAGCTCCATTAACTCGCATTTAAAACGGACTCACAGCGCCCTCTAGTGTTCAGCTTCACTTTTTGATACAGTATAAATGGGTTGAATATGCAGTTTACATGATCATCTTTCCTTTATTAGGGGTTTTAGTTTTTTCACTCCATATAAAGCTCTCAGGTAGAGTTTAGAGTAGAATATCTTCCATTTAGACCAAGCAGACTATTAAGTGACTCTCCCAAAGCTTTAACACTTTAGGTTTGTGGTTGATGAAGGTCTTTAGTGGATTCACATGTGAGGAGACTGAATATGGCTCGACGCAGTGGCCAAAAATTTTCCAATGAGATGACATCTGCCTGGAAAATCACAGAGAATTCCTTACGGACGGGACTAAAATGACCTCACGACCAACTGCACTTTTAGTATAGCCTCATAGCTGTAGATTAAGATTAAGAGATTAAGATGAAACAATTCTCACACAACGGAATTTGACCTCCACATTTAATCCATTCATGCAGTGAAACACACACACACACACTAGGCTGTGAGAATTTGTGCCCGAAGCAGTGGCAGCCCTTATCCACCGGTGCCCGGGAAGCAGTTAGGGGGTTAGGTGCCTTGCTCAAGGGCACTTCAGTCATGTCCTGTCTGGGGATCAAACCGCTGACCTTCTGGTCACAAGACCAGATCCTTACCACTAGACCATGGCTGCCCCCCTGAACATCTGTCTGCCTATTTAGTGCCACCACAGCTGACATATTATGGAGCATTTGCAGTGAAAAGGTTGTGCCAGTAAATGCCCTTTAGAGGTGAAATAGTATTCCTACATGTGGCCTTTGGATTTAGGTTTCTTCTCTCCATTATTCCAGTGACACTTCCCTGTAACTCATTTATCAGCAGGATAAATACTTCCTTCTCCAGCCAGCACTGATGTGGTCCAGAGCAAATGGTTTGAATTGATTTTTTCCCCCAAACAGCCGCTAGCCTTTCTTTCCATTTTAGGAATCTGATTATTATTATATATCATTTACATTTCTATTAAGCGCTCGATAAGAATGTGGCTTAGAACACGTGTCCTTTATTCTCGTGACACACAAGTATGCGAGTGTATCTCCAGACATTAAAAAAGTTAATTTGCGCTCATAATTTAGTCTTAAAAAGGTAAAGTGTCATATATGTTATATTAATTACACATAAAGTCACTGCTGATCAGTCTGGATTATTAGACTATTATTAGCAGATTATTAGAATATTTATGTCATGTTATGTCAAGCTGTATTAACATTACAACAAAAAAGGCTTTTTGTACTTTTTTAGTACTCTAAATTGCCTCTGAGTGTGTGTGTGTGTGTGTGTGTGCGCACAGTGATGGATTGGCACCCTGTCCTGGGCTTAGTTTGGATAGTGTGATGCCCTGCACTGTGCCCGGTGAGGGTGTAGAGGACTAACGGCGAGCCTGGTCAGGATAAACCGGATATGATAATGGACGGATGGATGGATGGATGGATGGACGGATGGATGGATGGTCAGTACTCCATAAGTGAACATTTGGTTGTTGTTGGGTCATGGTTGTGGTCAGACAGCTGGGTCTGGGTGCAGGTCTTTCAGGATGCACATAAAGCTGCAGTAGTGCTGAAACACGGTGCTGTGGGTATGTTTGCAAATATGCATCACATTGCAGCCTGACGCTCGGGGGTGCAGATTGCTTTGCCGCACCGGTTTGTTCCAGTTTTTTACTAGACGACGGTTCCTTTTTCACTCTTTTGTGTTCCCTGACAAAACGGATGTAATGTTACCTGTTATATATGATGAGGAAGAATGAATCGGCTCATAAAACACATCCGATACACACGTGGAGCAGTAATTTTAGCATGCGTCCTTTATTAGACAAAGCAAACAATGAAATACTCGACACTAAAAATAAATATTTATATAAATATATATTTATTTATTTATTTATTTATTTATTTATGGGTGGCACAGTGGTTTAGTGGTTAGCATACTCAGTTCTCATCAGTCTCTGTGTGTGTGTGTGTGTGTGTGTGTGTGTGCCCTGTTTTGGCTACAATTAAATAACTGCACTGACCTGCCTGATGGGGTAGGAGGGCTTACTGCAACTTTGATGATGATGATGATGATGATGATGATGATGATGATTATTATTATTATTATTATTATTATTATTATTATTATTATTATGTGTTGTAATATAAGTGAATTTGAGATATAATGTGTAGAAAACACCTAATATCACTCACCATTAACTCCCCAAAT
>BRDA01012434.1:52787-72877 GCA_036984385.1 Crenuchus spilurus | reverse complement strand
CAATTTATATATATATATATATTCTGAGAATAATTTTTGTATTAGACTGTGCCTAGTAAACCAAAGGTATTTATATAGTTTGTTAATGGGGGAGGGGAGCTTCACAGCTGGCACAACCATATTATTCTAAACAACCACATATTCATGATATCTTTGTCTAATATTTCCGATACAACCAAAATTATATCAGACACATATTTGACATCCCAACCAAAATAACTAATTTCAACCAAAAGGAGAGTGCTCATCTTACACTTGGTGTGAAAATATAATAAAATGAACCACGTGAACTACAATGTTTGAAGATAAGAGAACATGTGAGTGGAGAAAAATATTCTTATTAGTCAGCAGAACAACAATCTAGTCTACAACATAAAGCCTATAATAGTCTTTTCCGCACCCAAGTCCCCGTAATCCAATTTTTACACGGACACATGTGCCTCTTCCATAAAAGGTAATGGGCAGTCCTGGATTTGCGAGTTGCGCGCTGATTGGAAGGCGCTACTGACATGACGGGGTTTTTTTTAACGTGGGTCCTCTCTGATTGGTCGAAAAGACTTGGTCCGATTTTGTCTCATTTTAATCAGCATACGGGGGGAAGGAGTAGCGGTGCATTCAGATAAACCGGGAGGTTGGAAAAGAGGGTCTGTTTGAAGTGTAAAGCGGACACCGGTTGGAAGAAGAATGCTTGAAAACAAGAGGGAGAGATTAAAGACGTTTTTACGAAAAATCGACGAAAAAGCCATATTCAGAATCAAACATTTAATGAAGGAGAGGTGAGTGAGCTAGCTAGCTAATCGCTGATTAGCCGGCGAATGTTTCTATTCTTATTTTGCTTCCGTTACTCATTTATTTTTAATTCTGTCTAAGTTGTAAAGAATACATTTCACAGATGAAACCAAGTGTTTGAATGTGTTTGGGCGGCTAAATATTCTTAAAGAAGAAGAAATAACGGTGTTACTGTCTCCATCCGCTATATTCATCATAAATAGCTAACTGTTACAGCCATTGAACGCTAAGGCTAGCAGATCTGTTCAGCAAGTCAGTGTTTATCATTAAATTACCAGTGTAAAGATCACAGTTATAGAGGACGTTTTTAAATCTGCTATTTATCCCATCAGTATTGTAAGATTTAATTGTGGTGATATGGGAGGTAGTTTGTTTGTTTCATTGACACGTAATCTGGACACTTGATGATTGAAGGAGCTGCTTCTTTCAAAACTACGTATTATAGCTAATATTACCATATATAGGCTGTATACTAATAACAATACTACTGATTCTGATACACTAATGTTACTTTGCCATGCTTTAACAGATCAAGTTAGCTTTTGAAATGCTATTTTAAGCTATATGTGAATTAAATGGCAAAGTTGAATATAATTGAATTGGCCTAAATGTTTTTGAATGTGCATTGAGAATTTAGTGTAATTTGCTTGATATGTTCATATCTATGGAGTTGTAATACTATGGTCCACTTGTTTCTTGCTTGGGAATAATCTGGGGTAATGAGGGATTTAAGGAAGTACTGTTAACCATTACTGATTTTCTCTTCTTATTTCATTCTGGAGCTGTTGCTTGGATAAACAAATGCTGTAAAATCCTTAATCTATAAGTCCCATCACAATATTGGTCCTTAATGGGAGTGTTCAGGCCCCAATTAAGTCCTGTCATTGATGAACCAATGGCCTGAATAATGTAGAGAATGCTTATACATGTAAATGTTTTCATCACATTGAACAAAAAAAGCTGAAGTGGTCATTAATGAGCTATGTTGTTGTGGGAAGCCAAACGGTCAGATAACATTTTGGATTGAACAGAGTGATCTGAAGCCACATTAAAGGTGTGAATTCTGGCACGAGCTTGCATTCCTTTCCAAATAGACTTCGTCTTGGTGCGAAAATAGAGATCGGCTTGATTGTTGAAATGCATATAGATATTCTATGTAGCTATTTGAACCAAACTGTTTTGTTATGTGAGTTTTAAATGCCCATGTCCCTGACCAACAGCTTTAATCTAATTACATCATGCACTACATGTAATCGCATAATTAATACTTTGTGAATAGGGCAGATTGACAGGTATTTCTTCAAATAAAAGAGAAGAACTCTTAGAATGTTCTGTTACTTGGGATCTTCAATGTTTGTTGTGGTTTAGGCTCTATTTTCTGTTCACCCTCTGTGTGTCCAGCTGCAGTTGGTATAACAGGTGCTGCTGTCTTCACTGCCTGTTCAGACTAATATGTTTCCTAAATGAAAATCAAATGAAAGTGAAAGGAAATAAAGTAGAACTACATCACTCAAAATCTTTTTGACAGCCTTTTATTATATGAACATCAATATTTCATTGCCAAGTTAAACAAACTCTGAACACCAAAACCCTTGCCATTTTGTATTTGCAGTAAGAGGGGGGAATTCAAAATATTTAAAATAGGAAATTTTAGTGAACCAAAATCAAATCTTAAAAGTTATTATCAAGTAACAACTATGATTATGCGGTTACTACCATGCGGCTACTAATTATGCGATTACTACTATGAAACTAATCCTTAAGTTATAGTGTTTACAGTTGAAAAGGTTTTTAAGTCAGTAGAAGTGTGTGTCTTTGAGTGGTTGCAGACTTTTGTTATGGACTTGTACAACTGCAAGGTTAGGAGTTACCTAAACCCGTACTGGAAAATGGTTTCGATTTTAATCCCAGGTGAATCTAAATGTGGGTGCTGTAAGTCTGTGTTACAGCCTGGCATATTCCAGAAAGATACAGACACACATATTTTATGGTAAACATTTGACTAAAATTGAAGGCTTGTAGGCCTAAAAGTAACTTTAACGCATGTATATGTAAAGTATGTGTATGTAAGCACATGAACTCAAAGCTACACTTGTAGACTTTTCTGAAGCGTGCAAACCATTTGTATCCAAGCTGTAAATCTCAGAGTTGACCAGAAGTTCAAGAAGCTTTCTTATCTTGTAAAACCTGCATCTTTAAGTGCACAATACAGAAATGGGCCTGTTAAATTCCTCATTAGTCATTTGAAAAGCGCATTGTTGTCACTTAGACTTTCATTTTCTCTCATCACGTTCTGCTGCTTTATTCCGAGAACCATACTTCATAGCAGAGAACCATTTCCTTTTAAGAGAGCTGGGTGATTTTCAGAATTACACTCGTTTATTCACTTTAACTTTGTACAAGTTCTAATCTATGTTGTATTAACAATGAATATAACAGACAAGACTGCATTTACAAGGCCAAACAAACATAAGCTTTAGCTTCCAGAATTAGGACTTGATGTTATAATTCTCCATCACGCTGTCACTGTTACTTCATAAATTACTTTGTATCTCGATATTATTTTGCCTGATTGTTCTGGAAACAATAATCATTTGTCTAAATTCACATTATTGCCCAAGTCTATTTAGGATTAGTAGTGATAAATAATATAATCCTGAATGTAACTGGTAATTTGCTTTACTATTAGAAGTGTATTTCATTTATGTAAACTTACATAATAACATTATACATTTGAAAAATGCTGTGATACTGGATTTTTTACTTCATTTTTAACTTCATTTTTGAATGTGTTTACCCCTAATGACTAAGTACCTCAGCAGTTATGGAATCACATACATAGTTCCCCAAAGCTGTTTTTGTGTTAAGAAAAAGTTCCAAACAGGATCATGTGAGACTCAGGTGGGAATTCCAGGCAGTACATTGTTGGCCCTGTTATCTAGCTGGAAGAAAGGCCCCCTCTGTGCAGATAGTCGGAGGAAGTCAGTGTGATGCATCGGCCCACATGACTTACACAAACGTCCCTTCTGCTAAGGGGCTGGGCCCTGTCCACAAGTGGCACGTTGTTGTTTGACCTCAGTGATTGGTCTTTGGTCTGAACTGACCACTTTTCCGCTTTAAAACACAGTCCACTACATCCGCCCTGTTCTTTAGCTTCAACTCTTCAACTGGACGGGAGGCCATTTTTTCATGCATGAACAGTGACTACCATGCAAATTTGAAATGTTTTCTTTTATCCATTTTTGTTTACTTTCAAGTTGATTATGACGAATATTTCAGCTCACATTTGACCATAACTCTTTCACATACTCAATTTAAGCCTATACTAGCTAAACCTAAGCTTTCAAGCTATTTTAGCATGAGGACCATGCTTTTTTTGCTGTGTAACTACTGGGCAAAAAACAACTTTCTCAACCTACATTCAGTTTTTTTCTTCCTTTTTTTGCTTTGCAACTTTCACTTGCCTTCTGCAGGATGAATACAAAGCTTACTTTGTTAAACAGCCCAAACAGTGCTTTCCTTCTGTAAATATGGTAACACCAGGCTTACAGTTATGAACATTGCTCTGTTATGCTGCATTTGACTTGTTGTACTTTCACTCATTTCAGCTTCTGCTGTAGTCACACCTCAGTTCATGTCTATATATGTTTTGCAAAGGAGGAGTTTGCTTAACTTCTAGGAGCCTTAAGCCACCTCATCAGGATAAGATCCTGCGAAATATAAATTGTTTCCTGGACAAGCCTAACCGGAGCTGTGTCAGTTGCATATTCCATCTTAGCTACTCTAGATGATATGAAATTACACTCCAGATGTACACAAAATACTGTCACACTGATGTCCTAGTAGTAATGTCAGGGTGTAAATCCTCCAAGACTGCCCTTTGCTTATGTAAGTTGAGAAATGAATATGACATTGCTGATATCATCCTTGTACCAGTCTATCTTAATTACAGTACATGCTGTCTTAGTGTGGATTGATAGGCACAAGTTTGGAAGGGTACATGGTAGGAGAACAGATTAAAATAAGCAACACTGCACTCTTGAACTTGTGTATTATGTGGCGGTTGCTTAACTGTAAAAAAAAAAAAAAAAGGTTCTTATACTTGCACAGCTTATTCACAAAAGTTGCAAAAGTAAAGGTTTTTAGGGAACTAAAAATGGTTCTTCTGTGGCATTGAAGAGTGTGTGCTGTTTCAGTTTGTAAGGCTATATTTAAATTTGAGGCATTTAGCAGACACTCTTTTCCAGAGCAACTTACAGTTGGGCGTTAGGTGCCTTGCTCAAGGGCACTTCAGTCATGACCTGCCTGGGGATCGAACTTGCAACCTTCCAGTCACAAGACCAGATCCTTAACCACCAGACCACAAACACCCCATTTGTTATAACACTACACTGCACAAAATTAGTTCTTGGCCAAGAGATCTTGTGTTATACTTGGGAAAAGCATGAACTTTTCTAGACTAGGGGTTTTAACCTTTTGAAAGGTTCTTCACAATTATATATCAAATTAAAATATTATTTTAAAAATATTTATTCAGTGGCATCACTCCAACAAACCTTATTATGCTCATACTTGTATTGGTATTAACTAAACGATGTAGCCGTGGTTCATCGTAGGGTACAGAGGCTTAGGCAAACCATACGTACCCTAATTTTCCACCAGTCCTCCACCAACCACTAAACCATCTGTTGAATTGTAAGCACTCTGGCCTGGCACAGACAGTCATAAGCTGACGTGATTCCATTGAAGAAACGGTACGTTCAAAGCCGCTTGACGCATCAGCTCATTGGAGATGAGCAGTGAGGTAAGTATTGTTAACTGGATGACTCAGTCTGCCGTTGACTTGTCAGCTGTGTGTTAAGAGTCATGCTGGTGATAAGTAGGCTCAGGATCTGTGGGGCAGTGAAGGCCACAATGGCCCACATACTATAAACCTCACTGGCATCACGAGACAGTACAATTAGAAGTTACTTAAGGAATGACACATTTGTTTGGTAACATTTGAAAGCCAGATGCTGTTGTAACTATGTAACATACATAACCTAAGGTACTTACAATGAATCAAGACAGGATTATTTGTTTTAGGGCATGCAATCCAGCCAGAATATGAATCAGGCTTATTTCCTACAGTGAGCCCTTGCCATGTTTTAGACTTCACTTGCTTTCTTTCAAGATTAATATGGACTTTGTTGCATTGTCCAATATGCTGCTACAAAGGGTCCTCCAAAAATTAGCATGCCTTTTGTGATGCTCCCTTTTGTTTTCCCATTGTTGTAGCCTGGTGTGCATTCCTTTGCTTTGATGGCTTTTAAATTAGAAAGAGGAGCAGTATTACATTACTTTCCACCACCCACAGATCCTTACACAGTATCCTTGTTTCCAAGGAAACACCAGCTGAGCTCTGTGAACTGGTTAAATCGTTTCTCTTGCTTTTCTCTTTAGCTCACTGCGTGTTGTTCAGACACTGCAGCTGTTTGTGTGAGAGTAGCCGCTGTAAAAGAGACCTTTAGACCCAACGACACTCTGTTCCTCCTAACTTGTAAGGTAAGAGGTCGAGAGCCATTTCTTAAGTCTAGACTGAAGCAGACAGCAAGAAATTCACGAGCTCCGTCCATCATGGAGAACGACAAGAGCCCAAGCAACTTGGAGACAGCAGAAGCTGTGGAGGTAGAGGATGTGGAGAGGTAGGGGCATTTCATGACGCCGTTTGCTTTTGGTGTTGGGCTTTCGTAGGAACTGTGGGAGGCAGCTGTTACTTGCCGGTTTTAGCAGGCCGTGACTTTGTATAGACATTGGGAGCAGTGTCTCATAGCTAATCACTCATAGCGAACGTGAGTATGTTTTTCCATATTACAATAAAATGAAATTTTTGGTGCCGCTTCATCAAGGAAGTAAGAAGGCAATATATTTTTGCTTCCATCTCAACTCAGAAACTGCTCAGTCCAGTTTTTCGTTGATGCACTCTTGAGCATCTACTTGCATGACTCTTGTGTATCCATTGCATTAGGAATTTCTCAGGTCTGTCAAGAGCAGTTAGTGACATTGACCACATCAGGTGGAAAAGCTAAGCTCTAATTTTCCAGGACATTATATTGGTGAGGAAAGTTCAAGGCCTAGATAAAAAAATGTAGAACAGAGTTCCTTGTTGGCATGAGCGTCTGGCACAGCTGTGATGTTCCATTAACTTTAATGGTGAATGAGCCTGAGCTTAGATTGTTCTATAATTCATTATTTATGTTTATTTGTTTGGCAATGAACTTTTGGCCCACAACTTTTGGCTCTTGTTGTTTTGCTCAAGACCAATCTTGAACCCGCAGTAATCAGTAGAATCATAAACCATTTAAAATGAAGTTGTAGGACTTTAATCTTGAATATAAAACAACGTGTACTAATGAACGTTGTTTGGTTTTAAAATGGCTGACTGTTCTGGTCCAAGGCCGTTATGCACCAGAGTAAGCTGGTAGCTTTACGTAAGGGTTTTGTTTAATTGTTGCCTATGCTGTTCTGCAACCGGATGTGGGGATGTACATATGACACATACTCTGCTTCCTCATTCCTTGAGCAATATATGGGTTAATTTACTCCTGACATTGACATTTTTTGGCAGTACTACCATTTCACAGTATAACTTTGTACTAGATGCTAAAACTTGTTTTTCTCAAGTCTTCTTGTTTGCCATCCTAGTTCATCAACTCTGTCTAAAAGAGGACTTTAATTGTGATGATTTACATCAAAGGAGTTTGGGGCTGTTATTATTTTTATTTTATTTTACATACGTGATCAAATGCAGGCTTTGATTTAGCATGATTCTACCCTTACCATGTACCCACACTCCATTCCTGGTTAGTTCTTTAGTATTGATGTGGTTATTCTGCAGACATATTTTTTCCTCTGATAAACCACAGTAACTGACTTTCACACGTTTCTCATAACATGCCAGCAAATTTGTTCTCTTTAAATTCTTGCTAAATTCAAATGCATGAGAGTACTAAAACCTGCTGAATAGCCCAACAGGAGCATTTTATGATCAGACATTTTGCCTATTTTCAAGACATACTACCCCTTAGAGGTTTGGGGTCACCTAGAATTTTCAGTGACAGTAGGCCTACATTTATTTATGAAGAATATGATTTTTTTCTATCTATTTCCAGAATATGATAAAATCCACAAATGCTGCTGTTCCAGATATTCAGGTTTCTATGGTAGAAAGGTGAGGTAGGACAGTGTCACCACCTTTTAGTTCAGTTTTGGTGTTATTTAGTTTGAACCCCTTGAAGAGTAAATAAAGAATAAAGCACATATCCACAATATTCTTATGTCCCATGACGTCGTGCATGAAAATAGTGGAGGGTAAACAGCTGGATCGCAGTCTATAAACTCACTGTCAACAACTTTAATGAGAGAAAGTTTAATTTAAATGTGGTGACACTGTCCTACCACAACCTTCTACATAGAAGACTGAGTATCTGGAGCAGCAGTGTTTGTGGATTTTTATTGTAGTCTTTTGTGTGTATGTATTTGTTGTCTTGGAAAATGTTCAGTGTAATGGGTGACTCCAAACTTTTGAGTGGTATTGTACAGTATATTGTTCTTAAAGCTATTGAAATATACAACATTTCTCATGTGTACGCACCACCTTCCAGTCTTTCTTTGAAAGTAAACAGTAATGGCCTGATCTCCTGCTCATATGAATGAACCTATGGAAGTGAAGTAATCTGATCCCTGCGTCTCCATAAATGGCATGTGATTTGAATAAGGGATCACATAACAGCCAGAGGAAAGGAACCAAAGGCTGCTTCCCTTTTCATTCGTTAAAGGTTTTCTCTGTTATCTTTGTGGAGGTATAGCAGTTAGCCTAGCTGAACTGATGTAAGCCAATGAGTTACTTACCCACTGTATCATTCCCCTGAGGCAAAGCACACTTGTGTCAGTCATGATAAGAGCACACAGATTCATTCATCAGATGATTGGGCTGATGACACAAGCACCTTCACTCCCTTCAGTCACTTTGAACCCACGTCTGTGGAGGAAGGGTGATGCTAGTCATTTAGTCTGCTGTCGCTAGAGTCCACAAAAGCGCATACGTAGCATGAATGGGTAGACGCAGCCAGCTGCAGAAAAAGAACAAGGCATTTATGAGACAGATCTTTTAAAAAATAGCTAAGCTAATTTTAACAGTGAATGGGGGGAATCTGAATCAACTAATTCTTTGTCATTTTCAGTGCTTTAATGTTCTTTAATAAACATGTTTATTCGAGTCAGCATGATGTATCTTACAGAGTTCTCAAATGTATAGTGATGCACTGACACTGTTATATTTTCTCTTATCAAATGGAAAGAATTCAACATATGATCTGACTTGTCTTATTGTATTGTACTCTTGGAAGTATTATGAAGTAGTATGTATTAAGAATGATGAAGTACATTACATTGCTCTCATTGCTCTACAGTACCGTCAGGTATCCCTTTTCAGGAAATAGTAATAACACACCTTAAAGGAAGTAAGATTGTGATCTGGATTGGGGCGGAGGTTGCATCACAACACAGACACTGCATACTTTCATTTTGTGTGGAACTACAGGCTTTGGATGTAAGCAGTATTTCACAGTTCATAGCATGGTAGTGGATGGTATGTTATAAATAATACAGTTAATTAACCTATTAAAAACCTGGATTAAAAAATGTCTTACAAACATTGTAGGTTGATTTTGGGCTGTTGTGCTTCACTTAAAATAAAACCAAAGGGAACCTTACACAGGGTTGGGAATGTTCATTTGTTTTACAATTACAGAAAACATTGCCAGATTTTTTTTATTTTATGTATTTTGACCTGAAGGAGGCAGTAAATACATATGTTGTATTTGTCTCATTGTTAAAACGGATTCTTCCACGGTTCTTTAGCTTGTAATGATAGTGGAACCCTTTTGGTGTTTTATAGACGTATTTTCCAGAAGGTTCTATGAAGAACCATGTAAATATGTGACAGTTTACCTTTTTGAATGAAATTATGAACACAATTTTTTTTAGTATCAGTCCGAAGACCCATTTCCCCAAGCAAAGACCATTTACCACGCAGATGGTTCTTTCTCTGCTTTTTAAGAGTTGTTAGCCTGTGTTTCCAACACAATACAATGTCATTGTGGTCCAGGCTGGGAGTTTTTTTGGAGGTGGGATGGATAAAACATTGTTCCCCTTTGAATGAAATGATGATAAAGTGAGCTAAGTAATTAAAGAAAACACTGTTTTCTATGTAAAAATGTGTGTTTTTCATTGTAACATGTAGACAGTGTTGATGAGAACTAAGCCCACACAGCCTTTATAGTCTTCTGTAAAACTGAGGGCTTCCGGAGTCTGCATGATGACAACCCACATAAAGCTGACATTCACTCCCACTCTCTGCTGTGTGACTCTCTCTCTTTTACTCATTTTTCTTCTCAGACGGCTTTGGTAGAGAACAGGTCTGTCATTAGCTGTACTCCACCCAGGAACACATACAGTTGACTTCTTTTTTTAAGAGACTTGTTTAACGTTTGGATTCTTCACCATTCACAGTCCAAAAATCTTTATGTTGCTAAAAATGTAAATTAACTTCCGTTTTACAGGAAATGACACGGCAGAGAGTGGGTGGGTCTAAATTTTAGCAAGTCTTCACCTGTGTGCTTTGGTACAAGGCATTGTGTGCATTTGTTAGAGGCGTTCCAGTACATCACGCCATGAGGTGTAACACCTTTTCAGCTCAGGACCCACCTCTTTCAAGAATTTGTATTGTGAGGAATCTGCTTTCTCTTCGCACACAAAGTGAAAGACTGAGAGAAGACCTTCTGAGATTTTTCCTCATTGTTTTAATTTTTTTTAGCATATTATTTATTTTAAAACATCACAATTGTATATTTTGAGGACACTAGCACACTGTTGTTTGTTAGTTATGAGTTAGAGGATGATGGCTTGAAACCAGCTTCTAGTTTGTTACTCAGGAGGATTACATGCTATGTATAGATCTCTGAGTTTGAGATTATCCAGGAGATTGGAGAATCATGTGTACAGGTAAGGAGTAACTCCTCTGGCAGAATTAGACCTTATGATTCACTTTGGGAGAGAAGTTCTTGAATTGAAGTAGAATTGAATTGTTTTATTGTTTTTAGAATGTCTTCTTAAGTAGCCATGCTGCTGAGATAAAAGAAAGGTATATTGGCTTGATGCTGAGATAAGAACATGACAATACGAATTGCAACATAGTTAAATAAAGGTTAAACAGTCAATAAAAGATGACTGGAATTGGATGTGAGCCTTTCCGTGATAAGGCATGTGATATTTTCAGTCATCTTAGGCACATACGCATCTGACTGTGTGTTACTGGAGGAAAAAAATGTTTTGAGTGTCAGAAAGATAAGCAACGGTTCTTGTCTCTCATCTCTGAGAGCTGTGAGAGTGAGATTATGAAATGTTATTACAGATTTGGTGTACAGCTTAATTTTTTTTGGTGGAAATTTGGATTAACTTGTTAGATTAACTAAATATTCTAGTCTAATGGTATGATAGTGTTGTTGATTAATGGTTATGATAACATTTAATGTATAAATGTCTTATTAGTACTTTTTTGTTATAGAAAGTGACACATACGGTTGTAACTGCTTGACTCAGTTTTTCGTTGCCTCTAGCACTACCATCACTAAAGCTGATGTCTCTCTATCTATCTATCTATCTATCTATCTATCTATCTATCTATCTATCTATCTATCTATCTATCTATCTATCTATCTATCCTTATTATCCATTGGGAATTTGCCTTTTACTTCATTTTACAGAATGTAATTGATTAAAGTAAAAATAAAAAAAGAGCTTACATCTCCAATTATTAACAGCAAATTCATGTAACCTATATGGATAAAAATATTAAGTTCCAGTGCACCAAAATAAACATTTAAATTTGTCAAGAAAACTGCTTCTGCACTTAAAAAATGTCCTCTTTGACATAGCACCCAAGAAGACATATTCACTAAAACGTGCACACATCTACTTTTGTAAGCTCTGAGGGCTTTGCTGACATGTCTATCTTTTCTCAGCTACCAGGCAGAGACCGGTTCGGTTCCCGCAAAGACGAAGAAGGGGAAGACGAAGAAGAAGCTGGAGCCCCGGAAGGCCCTCAGCCTGGAGGAAGCCCAGCTAGAGCTCCAGCACCAGAGCAAGAGCCTGAGCCGGCCGGCCCTGCCCAGGTACACACCTATCACTGAGCGATGTTGATTTTGTGCATTCTTTGTTGTGTCAACCATGCTTAACCATGATAAACTTTTACCTACATTAGATGCTATGTGGGTGATGGGAATTCTGTTTTAGGCTCAGGTGTTTGAAATGGTACATTTTTTATCTTTAGGTCTCTCACAATTGGAGGAGAAAAACCATTGGAAAGGAACGATAGCATCAACTCAAACAGTGTATGTTTCTTTTTTTTTTTTAATAAAACTATAGAGCTGGCAAGTATTACATTCATGATCTGAGTCTTACTGTCTGTCTAAATTTGCCTTTCTGTTCCTGCAGAGCTTCATCAAGCACAATAAAACATTCCACAAACTCTTTCCAGACGTCCCTGAGAGCGAAGACTTGCTACATGGTGAGAGAATGCACAGATTACATATCTATAGTACAATACAGTGTTGACTTTTGCCTGCACTACCTATTTGTATATCTGAGGTATTTACTTTCTCCAGCTTGTACTAGTGCATAAAACTTAAAAGTGCAAAAATTAGAATAATTATGAAAATATAAATTTTTGTTCATAATTTAAATTCAAAAAGTGAAACTGACATATGATACTATTTGAATTGTAATTTAATCAAACGTAAAATTAAACATTCTAATAATCTGAGACACTGATCAACAGTAAAAGGCTTGAAATGTCACTTTACATGTAATGAATATAAAACACGAGTTTACCTTTTTGAATTAAATTATGAACAAAAATAACTTTTTTTAATTTATTTTTTGATGTTTCACTGTAAGTGACTGTGCGTTGTTAATGTAGCTGATGAAGTAGAAGCAGCGGGCACTTTCTCTGACTTGTTTACAGAGCTTGTACTGACCTTTCGCTTAACTGCCTAAAGCTTTTAAACAATAGTGCAGGTTAAGCAAAGGCTGGGTGGAGGTGAGGCAGCTGCAGCTGACATAAAGGCTGTGAAATTACTGCAACGTCACTCTGGCCGTTGAAGTCACCATGTAACTGTGTGTGTATTTTTCCAGCCTACATCTGTGCCCTGCAGAGAGAGGTGCCTTACCATGGCCGTCTTTACATCACGGAGAATAATGTGTGTTTTCACTCCTCTGTGCTGCTCAAGGCCACCAAGGTAATTCACCAAGGCCTACTGACCTTTGGGATCATAACAGAGTCAAAATAATTGACAGGTCACATGCACGGTTATGAGGAAAGAAAATGGGCCAGAGGTTCAGTCTGTAAATGCTTATATGTTTCTATGTTCCTAATAGGTGGTGATACCTGTATCTACTATCCACATTCTGAAGAAGCAAAACACAGCTCTGCTGGTGCCAAATGCCCTATCCATACGCACCAACATGGGAGAGAAGGTCAGTCTCAAGCACATTCTATTGGCTATTGATAACATTGTCACCTGAATAGCCCAGTCGCTTCTGTAAACACATCAACTTCTCACAGTCTGCATCCAGATCAGATAAGGATGCTGAATGCTGTAACAGTCATGTTAGATATGCTTATCTGCAATCAATTTTAGGGATGACAGTCATTTTTAGTTCATAATAATTATACTGTATCTCAAACCATATCATCAAGTCTCACTGGTTTGAGTGGGTTGAGGAGGGTTTGGTGATGTATTTTTACAGAGAATGACAGGGCTATTTAGGAGACTGTTGAGTTCTACTGTTTTAGAACTTGACTTAATCTGAAGTAAGTGGTAAAATATGTAAATATGATTTCTGGATAAACAATTTCTTTAAAGACTGGCTTGCATTATTATGACCAAAAGGTCAAGATTATATGAACAACTTTAATTAAAATGCTTTTCTGTCCAGATACTCAGTGGAAAATCACTGTGAATGGTCAGAATTTAAGAATTGTACTTGACTAAATGTTAGATAAACTATAATGTACAACCCTATAATCAACTTTAAAAGAATGGGAATAATGTGTAATAACACAAATGATTATTTGTGTATAGTGTTGTTAGAAAGGAATTTGGAGAGATTGTTGTTTTTTAGATGTAGGAAAGTGCTGGTAAGGGCCTTGTTCCTGAGCTGTGGTTGTTTTTGTGTTGCAGTATTTGTTTGTGTCTTTGCGGAACCGTGAGGGCTGCTATAAGCTGCTGCGTGCCGTCTGCCCCCACCTGGAGGACTGCAGTCCTAACAGCAGCCCACTCTTCTCCTCGGCCGAGAACAGCTTTGATCACAGCAAACTGGTGGTGAGGAGCTCAGTTCTAGCCAACTTTGACATGCAATCAGTTGAACAGGAATGTTTGAATTGACTATAATAGTCACTACAAATTTTGGTTAAAATAAATTTTTTAAACATGAACTCTTGTTATTATTGTATGTACTCTTGTACTGTGCAAATAGCTCCACATATGAATTGAAATTTGAAACTTTGAGGTCATGGGTTTACACCCTTTGTGTTGTACTTTAAGTGTTAGCCATCGCTAATTACCTGCGTATGTGTTTTCAGAACTCTAGCCAGTCCAGTTTAACCGATACCTTTGAAGAGCTGGATGGAGTAGATTCAGATCTTGTGCTACAGCCCCCTCCTTCTAGACTTAACAGAGGTAAGAGAACACAGAAACATATACAGACTAGTGATGGGGAGTCAATTCCAAGAGTCATTTCTTTGCTCTGACATTTGTAAGAGTTAGTATCTTGGGAGTTTAAGCCAAGGGTTTAGACTCTGTCAGCTCCATATTTTTTCATAGTGGTTTATATGAATTTGTTTAATTATCAAGCTTTTGATATGCCAATGTTGCTATAAGCTCAAAAATATTTGTCTGCTATATGTATACAGCTATCTATATACTATATGTCTGCCTTATTGCACCCAAAGTATCACCAGCATATTCTTCATATTTTCCACTATTCAGGTTGGAATAAACAAAGATGACAAATTATTCAAAACAAACATGCATGCTTAGTTTGAATTAATTTTTGAATTTTTTATGTTTTTCAGGCAGGGTGTCAGATGGAAACCAGTCCAATTTGAGGGTTCCTCACCGAGATCAAGATGAGAGTTCCACGGAAGAATACTCAGGTACAGCACAAACACACGGCAGTATCACAGAAATATATATTCATAAATCATCATTGTTTTAGTTGCTATTGTGGACTATCTGTGTGTAGGGGCATCGTGGGTGTGGAGTGTGACTGACAGAGCCAGATCAGTCCTCATTCAGAGAGAAGCCACCAACCTTAACACACTTCTGCTAATCTACCTAATGCTGTGAGTCACACACACAATACACCTCGATTCACCTTTTATAAAAGTACAGGGTAAAGGGCTGTATGTGATATTTTTCCTTATCTTGATAAAATACTTTATTTTATTCCAAAGACAACATTTATTTTAATTAGATTTAGTGCAGGTCATGAAACAGTAAAAATATGTACATAGACTTCACTGTGGACTATTTTTTTTTAATGTGGCACTAGTCATCTTTCAAACAATGTGTCCTCTTTACTGTGAAAATGTATTTAAGTATTGTGATGTTTAACATTTTGCCTCAGGGCAAAGCTACAGTTTAGCTACTTCTGGTGTGTTTAGTTGAATTTTTCTGTGATGTGTGTGGTTTCTGCATATGTGGCTGTATGTGTGTAATAACACACTCCTCTTTGTGTTGACAGGGTGGTGCTGCTCCTCTTGTCCTCTGGCTACATTGGTTTGCGCATTGTTGCTCTGGAAGAGCAGCTGACCTCTCTAGGAGCTTTACCTGAATTCACTATTCATAGCGGGTAAGCAGCAGTGTAGTCACCAACTTCACGATTCAAATCAAGTGTAAATACACAGTAAATCTGCCAGTGTTAAATCAACACTATTAGAGTTAAATTAACACTGGCAGATTTGCTGTGTATTTATTTATGGTAATGTTTAATTAATTAAGCTCAGTTTTATTCCCAAAGGATTGACTGTGTTGTCTGTGTTCCATTACAGTCAATTGAAAATTTAATCCTTCAAAATGCGTAATTTGTTTTCTAATACAGTGGTAACCCTACTTACGAGTTTAATCCGTGCAGGAGCCGAGCTCGTTAGCTGGAATGCTTGTTAGCTGGATGCATTTTCCCCATAAGAATACATGTAAAACTGATTAATCCGTGTCAACCGGCCAATATACAGTATACTTTAATATGCTAAATAATGTGTTTATATGGGTTTTTAAAACACAAACGTGACGACGACGACGCTCGTGTAGGCTGGCTGCTAATGAGAGGGAGACCGACGGTGCTCATGTAGGCTGACGGCTGCATGGTTACACTTATCATATGAAAAGTAAAAGTAAAATGTATCTAACTTTCTTGTTCACTACCTTTTGCTACCTTTCGCTTTCAACAGGCACTTTCACTTTTACTGAACAGCGGTCAAAAGTATTGACTGACCTCTTCTTCTACGGTAGCATCTAGGAGATGCTACGACCGCAGCGCCCCTAGTGGTTTGGCATAGTTGAAGAAATTTACGCTACTCGTTAGCTGGAATTTTAGTAGTTTCCTGGAACAAAAATATTCTGAGATCTCGACTCGTTACCTGGAATACTCGTTAGTAGGGATGCTCGTAAGTAGGGTTACCACTGTATATTCAATTGAATCAAATCACTATTCAGGACTGTATATACATTAATGCTAAGGGCAAGCAAATATAGCCACTATTCTAATCTCACCTTTTCTCTGAAAATCCTTATATCTCAAAAACAGCTTCCTAAGTTTCTAAACCAGATCCTCTCTCTTACAGCTACAAGGACACATAACCAAGCCGATGAAAGGAGAGATGTGTTATCTTATGACCTTGAGGAGGAAAGGTGATTCCTGCTGATGTACCAAAAACGTCAGCTCTGAAGTCCATATTTCAACTTTCCTGAAATCCCAGACGGCTACAGTGCTTTGAAAGGCCTTGAATTCCAAGGAGAAAATAACAAGAAAACCAAAGGGCTCCAGTCAAAAAATGGGATCTCAGTGAGTCACCTGAGGCCAATGCTGCTGTGCTTTTCCCCAGCGACTTACCTCTGAATGGGGAACATTTTAATCCTGCATTGGACAGAGTTGAGCAGTTTTCTTAATGAAGCTGTTCATCAGTATATTCTGTTCATGGAGTTTTGTCTTTGCAGTCATGATGGAGATTATTTACTGATTTCATTCAAGTTCGACACTTTGCTTAGTGCATTTCGATTATTCAGGTCAGTCAACCTGATTTGTCTGATACGCCTTCTGTCTTTTAGGCTGTAAAATGATCTGAACAGCAGAGCAATCACTTCAGCTCCTCTCGCGAAGATGATTTTTCTCTCATTTCTAATCAAAGGGTTGCAGTTTCCTCCTTGCTTTGGCATGATAAAAAAGTCTTTTTTAATGATCATTGCTTGGTGACCAACCCTTTACTCTTTTTGTATTACTGGATGTATGCATCTATGCACAGAAAAATCTTACGATCAGGTTTTTGAGAAGCGTTTTTTATAGTTTTTCTTTTTCTATGTCTTTTATACTTTGGTCTACTTTGGTCAAAGTAGTTTGACATGATGATGCCTATCCCTACTCAGTACTGTTAAAAATAACAGCTGTAAAAGAACTGATGATGATGTCTTACCCATTGAGGCATTGAAACAGCTCTCTATGCAGCAACAAATAGACTTTTTCAGATTAACCGCAAAAACAAACATCTGTGTTGTGCTTGCATGTCGGTACCAAGAAGAAGAAGAAGCAGGTCTATTGCGGAGGTACTGAAGGATCCCAAAGCAGGCAAAAATAATGAACATAAGGACGGATACTTGAGTCACATTTCAAGAATTGTCAAAAAATGTCATGGTCCAAAACATGCATGAATAATTTGTGTGTTTATTTGCGTGTCACTATGGAGAATGTGTGTAAAGCAGAGTGTCTTGTAATCCTTCAAGTGGAACAGTGCACTTTACCATGTAAAGCACAGGACATTAACTCTGGTCTGGCACAGTTTGGTGATTTCTATGCTCAAACCCATCTGATTCAGTTGAGCTGGGATTTACCACATTTAGGATCAGAATTGATGACCCCTGCTGTAGAGACTGTATGAAGACGTTATACTGTCCAGTAAGGGAAAGGCGGCGAGCCTCGTGTTGGCCTGTTCATGCTCCAAAGATGCCTTTTCGTTGTTAGGTGCAGAAATTTAACTTAACAGCTAAATGTTCCTATAGAGCAAAACTCAAAATATGGAAATTTGATTTGGGTTATTGATTTGAAATGACTTGGAATCCAAATGTTTGAACAGTCGCAGTGTTATGAAAGACCATATAATTTAGCTAATTACCCAGATAACATACGGATGTGTGCCACTTCTGGCTGAAAAATGGATCTGCTGGCCTACTGTTGGCACAGGCAACCTGCATGTGAGCCAAATGTGGCCCTTATATTGAAAATACACATTTGACCCACATGTACCATAACAGATGTGGTCCACTTCTGGCAGTGTTACCCACATTTGGCCCTTATTCTGCGTATATGTGGCAAGTTGGCCAAATGAAATTGGAGATGAGGGTCAGATGTGGGCCACAATAATTTTGCTATATGGGTAACATGCTGGATGCTCAATATCATTGTTATTTAGAACAGCATTAAGTGAATAAACATGAATATGCAGAACAATGTGATTGTGAGTGGAGCATGAATAGGTCATCTATCATTCATTCTGGAGTATTAGATGGTGCTAAAGAGCCTTTTACTCAGGGCTGGGGATTTATGGGTATGAACTGCTAAAGCATCTCATGCTGAGAACCCTTTTCAAGCATTGCAGTCCCTGGTTTGTGCTCTCTGCTCTGACACTCAGCTCACCAGGGCTTTGATTATAGACCAATATTTGAAGTTATTCACAAATGGGAGAGCATGAATTTCTGGACATGGAGTGTGGACTGGCTGAGATGCTTTTGCTGTTTATGCTCTTGGCTCTTCTGCTGCTCCTTTTCTGCTTCAAATGATCAACATTTCAGGTCTTTGCATGCATTGATTTGCCAACAATTTTCTGCTCCAGTTGAGTTGAATACAAATTACAATGCCTGTGTGTCACCTGGATGAATATGTGTTTATATATTCTCTCTATGAAGCAAGTGCATGTCGATTATCCCACCGAGCTATTTCACAGTCTTCAGGTTAGTCTAGAATGATTTCCTGTTTCAGAATTGATTGATTTAATGTGTTTTTTAGGAGATGTTCTCTAAACGCTAGAACTATCCTGTTGGATTAGAAAAATTGACTAAAAACATTGGGCTTCAGAACTGGGGCACTTTCAAAGTCATCGTAATTACCTTCATATGACCACAATGCAAGAATCCAAATGGTATATCATTTCTCTTTATTTTGCACTATTCAAGTATTGTAAATAGTATTTTGTATTGATTTTTGTCTTTAAAAGAGTCCCCCTTGGCATATTTATTGCATTCTCTGTAACTCAAATGGTCTCTGTGAGGCTTTGACATTAAAATAAATCAAATCTAAAAAAAAAATGTATGCCTGATGTCTTTTGTGAATTTTAATCAGTGACAAATAGGTGTCTGGTAAATACACTGCTCAAAAAAATGAAGGGAACACTTAAACAACACAATGTAACTCCAAGTCATCCACACTTCTGTGAAACCAACCTGTCCAGTTAGGAAGCAACACTGACTGTGAATCAGTTTTACCTGCTGTTGTGCAAATGGAGCAGACAACAGGTATAAAGGAGAGGCAATTAGCAAGACAACCCCTATTCAGGAGTGGTTCTGCAGGTGGTGACCACAGACCTTTTCTCTGTTCTCATCCTTTCTGGCTGATGTTTTGGTCACTTGCATTTTGTCAGTTCTCTCACCATAGAGGTAGCATGAGGCGATGTCTACAACCCAGGATGGCACATCAATGCGAGCTGTGGCAAGAAGGTCTGCTGTGTCTGTCAACACAGTGTCCAGAGCATGGAGCAGATACCAGGACACAGGCCAGTACACCAGGAGACATGGAGGGGGCCGTAGGAGGGCAACAACCCAGCAGCAGGACCGCTACCTCCTCCTTTGTGCAAGGAGTAACAGGAGGAGCAGAGCCAGAGCCCTGCAAAATGACCTCCAGCAGGCCACCAATATCCATGTTTCTGCTCAAAC
>BRDA01012434.1:26464-47167 GCA_036984385.1 Crenuchus spilurus | reverse complement strand
GAGTAATTCAGTTACTAACTAAGTTACTTTTTTTAACAAGTAGTGAGTAACTATAACTAATTACTTTTTTAAAGTAACGTTCCCAACACTGCTCTCCAGTAAGGACAGATGTATACAGCATGCATTGGCTCAAAGAACTTTGAGAACCAGCTGCTTTTGTGGCTGAACAAAGCCTTTTGGTTACATGTTCTGTGTATGACAGATGTACATCATGATATATAAAGTGTTTGTTACATCTTCTAGTTAATTTTTTACAATGTTGCCAAAAGTTATAGAATTGAGAATATTATATACCAGGACTGCAGCAATCAAAAAAATTCAACATTACCATTTTAATACAACATTATAGTCATTACGGCTTTTAGAAAAAAAAATATTTTGGGGGTGGGGGGGGTTGGGAAGTTTTGCATTTGTTTTCCTTACATGACTTTTACTTTTATACTTTAAGTAGTTTTGACACCAGAACTTTTGCACTTTTACTTGAGTAAAAAGTTTAAGTTGATACTTCAGCATCTATAAAAGTCTTTTTAAACCCTGGTATCTACACTTCTACCTGAGTAATGAATGTCAAACCTTTTGACACCTTTGAAGATAACCCAGGGATTGACACAGGACTTCAGAACAATCAGGTGTTAGAGCTGATTTGTTTAAACATACAACCTACTTGAAGGTAGGTGATCTACAGTTGACCTTCACCATGGTTTATCGCTGACACCAAGGTCAACAAAAGTTTGATTTCAGAATATTTCAATGACTGCAGAACTGTCCCCTTTGTTCATTTAGTATTTTCTGATCATGTTTTATGTATGATGTACATTTAAGGTTAAAGAGGTTAAGGAAAGTAAACAGGAACAGGAATCAAAAGTTAGAGTAAGTGGGTGAGTGAATGACTGACTCTGGGAATAATGTGAGTGAATGATGCCCACCAGACAGCAGTAAGGCGATGCCCCCGGTTCTAACCCTGCGGTTCTTGGTTCCATTGGCGAAGGCACTGAGGCCCAGCACAACTCCAGCAAAGCAGCTCAGCACAGACAGCAGCATGAAGGCCCGCGTTGCGTCCCAGAATGCTGTGAAGGACCAAAAGTGGACTTTAACAGGTTTGTGTCACTCAGACTTGTACAGAACTATATTCTAATACTGCATGTTTAGACCTGCGATTCATAAAAGCATCGAGAGTAGTTCATGACCACAGTTCTCAAACATTTAAATCTAATTGTCATAATCTCATCAGAGCTTAGTTTTAGAGTTGACTCTCGTCAAACTTGTAGTTCGACAAATGTGAGGTTATAAAAAGAAGAACACTTTCACTGACGTCTGCAGACACCACTTTTCCTAACAGCACTTTTATTTAAAGCTGTTTTTAGTTTTTTATATATCTGTCATGAACGCTGCTGATACACATGGTCTATAACGGCCCTGAGCTTAGATAACATCTGGCTCCATGAAGTGATGTATTTAAAGGAAGAGATGAGAGGATTGTGAGTCAATGAACTGTTGAGCATTCAAAGAACTGGTTTACTAAACTGAACCAATCATCTCGACTGTTTCCACACTTTTCTAGCACTCACCCACAGTTAGAGTGTGGGCATGGCACTTGTGATTGATGCAAAACCTCCAGAGGCCCTGATTGGCTGAGTTCCCGGAGTACCGATACTGCATCCAATAGTCGGTTGCTGTGGAGACAATGAGGAGCACCAGGGCGGCCACACCACACAGTGTGCCCCCACCAGCCAGAGTGTACAGCATCAAGGACAGGCCTGGGACGGAGTCCTAACACAGGCTGAAAAAACACACAGGATCCTCCTGATGGATGGAAGCAGAGAGTTTGGTAGAGCAGCTCAAACAAACTCTAACATAAAAGTACTGCAGTGACTTGATCAAGAAAACAGAGCAAATAAAAAAGTCTCAGCCCAAAAAACTGCAAAACTGAATTCTCTACAGTCAAACGTCTACAGAACATCCCTCAGCTAACTCCAGTTTGTACAGCCTTGTTCTTCTCGTGATTTAAAAATGTTCTGTATTGTAGATTAACACTAAAGTCATCTAAACTATGAATAAACACATCTGTAATTATTTTGTAAACAAACAAGTAAACAAACCAGAATATGTTTATATTTGACATTCTTCACAGTAGGCACCTCTTGCTTAGATGCAGCTTTCTTGGCATTTTCTCAGTCAGCTTTATGAGGTAGTCACCTGGAATGGCTTTCAGTTAACAGCTGTGTCTTGTCAAGAGTTCATGACTTGCATTTCTTGCCTCTTAATGTGTTTGAGACATCAGTTGTGTGTCTACTTTGAAGTAAAATCTAAAACTTGTTTTGGTTTGTTTAACACTTTTAAGAAAAAAAATTAAAACAATAGATTGAGAAGGTGTATCCAAACTTGTGACTGATACTGTATTTGCTGACAATTTACACACATTGGTGTGACTGAATGAAATTAATTGTACAGTACTTTTAATGCTGAAGTCATTTAAAATATGCCTTAATAGAATTAATGAATATCAGTAAATAGTACTCATTTTAATCTGCCTGTACTGTCCAATCATTTAACATGAGGCACTGAGCCATTTTGGCCAAACTCGTATTGTACAATCAGCATTTAACCCACATGAAGAGAAGCTTCCAAATCAGTGGTTGATCTTTTTTTTATATGGCTAATGTTCCAGTGAATGTGAACTGTACACGCAGCACAGTCCAGATCAGCACATTTTTATAATGTGCCCAAATGCTGGACTCACCATTCGCTCACTCGCCCATTCTCTCTCTCTCTCTCTCTCTCTCTCTCTCTCATACACATTCCCTTATTCTAGAAATAGTGGTGTTCAGCAGGCACACTGCACTGATAATTACAATTCAACATTCATCTGTAAAAGAAGAGAACTATTCAATAAGAGAAGAGACATGGTGACAGAAGGCACTGCAACTGGATGCAAGAGCAGAGGAAACAAACTAGGCCTTTGTCTGAGCTCACCACACACTTGTAAGACTGCTGTTGCTCTCAGTAGCGCAACTATAAGCAAGTGCCTCAGTGTAAATGCATATTTAAAAGATTATGACTTGTAGAAGACAAATATCCAGAGAATGGACCTCATAAAGCAAAGCAACTCATATGAAAGATTATCTGCAGTATTAATGTGAGGACTTCAGTATCAAAGCCATACAAAACTCAGAGAGCAGAGTTCTGTCCCACAGCCTGCTTATAGCAGCCACTCTATTCACTATGTCAAAGTATATATGTGTGATGTACCTCTCTGTTGCTAGTTGTCTCTCCCAGTGCTTTCCTCTGCTGCGTGCGTGTCTCGTCCTCGCAGTTTTAAGCCTTCTACGCGCGGCCGTCATTGTTTCTGCTACAATAGAGGGAATGATCCAGTGCAACATGTGAGGTGTGAGGTAATCCCCATCTCTCTCTCTCTCTCTCTCTCGGTCAATCCCTCCCTCATCCTCGCTCGCTCTCAGGGTCCCTCACAGTCAGACAGAATGTGCTGTGTGCTCATCAATCTTTCCTGGAATCTTGACTTGAAGGAAGCTCATTGGTCAGGCCTGGGTTCCCCAACAGCATCCTAGTATGACAAACGGAATCACAAGCATTACATTCAACACTCTGTACCAGGAAAGCTCTCAAAACAGCAATGCTTTTGGGAAACATGCACAGAAAGAGTCAAGATTTGTATGTCTCAGCTTCATTATAATCACAATTTCAAACTTATTAGCTCCCCTTCAAAAAGAGGCTGCAGGAATGAGCTTTTGTGGAGCTCTGTCTATACTGCTGCAACACTGTAAGGTGCAGCCCATTCATAGCCTCTGATTATGGGAGTCCAAATACACACAGAGTGAAAGATGTTAAAAGCATACTACACCCCTTGCCTATTTCATCAGAACTTTCTACCCTTGTGCTTTCACTGCTGTAAAGAGCTCCACCCACCCAGACTGTAGCTCATCTGCACAACACGTAAACCCTTCACCTCATCATTATTGGTCAGTTTCAGACCACAGGACCACTGTTGTCCAGCTTTTATCTGGGTGGTGGTTCAATCTCAACACAGCAGTGACATGGACATGTAGGATGGCAGTGTGTGGTGCTGTATGAGTGTATTCGACACTGGGGTGTGGGCTGGACCACCACCCAAAAAATATCCAAACAAAATCAGTTCTGTGGTCAGAAATCAAGCACTGCTGAAGGGGAAGAGGATGGCCAACACAAACTGCAACTGTCACTAACATCATGAATAAAGTCATCAGAGTCAGTGCAACTGATTTTAACAAACACACAAACACACCTCACTTCACTTTTCAGCTGTTTAATTATATTAAAGTGAGAATGAACAAAAACGTCAAAATGTGTTTCAATAATCCAAAATAAACTTCTGGACACACACGAGAATCAACATTTCACTAAATAGAAGATACAGAACAGGCCTGAATTTCACTCATTCTTAACAAAATCAGAAGTACACAAGTATACAGTTATACTGCAACACTTTCAAAAGCAAAAACAAATGTGTGTAGATCTTTACTACGCATGGAGGTCACATTATTAAACATGTATAAACTGTGTAATTGTATTGTTTTCAGTCCAGGTCTCTGTGGATCCCTATACTACAATTTTTCTTGATCTAGTACATCTGTACACACGTACACTCCATTTACCTGTTACTTTGCTGACTTTACCAACTAAAGTCTGATCTACAGTTTACACACATGCTGTACTATGGTTCTTCAGAACATCTGAAAAAAAGTATTACAATACTGTGTAAAGTTTATTTGTGTTTAAAATTTTAGGTAAAAGTCATATTTAATATACATTACATGTAAAGTAACATTTCAAGTCTTTTGTTTCACTGTGGTTTATATTATCAATAGCCAGGCTCGAGACAGCAAAAATTGGCCATGCGCTCTCTCCATCACTTTCACACTATGTCCGCTGGCTCAGGCGTCTGCTGATAGGTCCATCAGAGCCAGGGATTCTGCGCTTTCCTCCGAGCGCATTGGCTCTCCAGTGACGGTGTATCAGTGGTAGTTAGTAAAGAGGTGGTGGCTGTATCACACGCAGTGGAGGAGGCTTGTGCTCGTCTTCACCCTCCTAGAGTCAGGGACAGTACAAAGTGATGGGGAGAGGCCCGTAGTGTATAGGATGGGTTAATTGACTACTACTACATTGGGAAGGGGAGAAAATTGGCAAAAATGCTATAAAATTAAAAAGAAAAAAAAGAAAAAGAACGGCTCATCTCTCATGAAAATCAGAAATCCATAAACTCAAATGATGAAAATTACATTTTGACTTTCAATAAATTAATTCAAACAGAATCAACATTAAAACAGAAAAAGGCTTGAAATGAAAACAATATAACAGTTTATCTTTTTGAATTAAATTATGAACACAAAAGAACTTATGATTTCTAATTTTTAGAGATGCACTAATACAACAAAGGTCAGAAGTGATCTCAGATCAGCACTGATGTGAAACTTCCACCATTAACAAAGGCTTCATGATGTACTGCAGTCCCTTACAGACAGGAAAAAAAGCCTTAAAAACAGGCCAATGTGGACAAACAGCCCCCACTAAGCAGTAGTGGGTGTTGTAAGTAGTCTGTGCAGTCTGGATACACCACTCAGCTCAATACCAGGAGTCCCAGCAGAGTGTGTTAGAAAACCAGAACGCAGAACATTTTATTTCACTTCCTATTTGAGCGACCTTTGCCCGTCTTCATTCCTTTGCCACCTTTGCCCGTCTTCATTCCTTTGCCACCTTTGCCCGTCTTCATTCCTTTGCCACCTTTGCCCGTCTTCATTCCTTTGCCACCTTTGCCTCCTTTCCTGCCCCCTTTGCCGCTCTCTCTCTGCTCCGTCCTTTGCTTGCCTCGCAAGTCCTTCTTCATCCGCCCATCCACTGCGCGGAACACACCTTTCACCCCTGGAGGACGCCGGATTTTACGTCCAGCACCCTTCTTGACTACTACATATGTGACCTCCCTCTTCTCTTTACCCACACCAGCCTTCTTGTAGATGCTGTGGAGAAGATAGTTATGACATTAGTATATAATTAAAAGGTCACATTTGGTCTTTTCAGGCACAGCCTAAAGACACATCAAACAGGTCTTAAATGAACAGAAATAATCTCACTGGTAATACTCAAACCAAACTAAAAACACATCAGACTAAAGAGACAGCTTACAGCGCAGCCCCTGAAAATGGGTGCAAAAAACAACGACCGAGAACGTGTTCAAAACAAAGGCCGCTGGCTGTTAATGTTAATTCATCCATTTCATTAGTCTTTTGTATTTATTTCTCGTGTTCTGTATGTAAAACTAGTTATTCTAAATAAAAAAAATGTAATATTTTGGAGTGTGTGGAACAGATTAATTGGATTTACATTATGTCTTATAAGAAATATTACTTCAATTATTGTTCATTTCAGTTATCAAATAAAAAAAAAAATCAGACTTTAGAAAAGAATAATGATGAAAACAGAGTCAAAAAAATTTAATTCAAAAAGGTAAACCATCATATGTTATGTTCGTTACATGTAAAGTCTAACTGAAATCTAAACAAGACCTTTTTTAATGCTGATTCTGTGAATAGTAATTTACTCAAACTCCACATGAAATATTCTAATTTATGATTCTGGATTTCTGATTTTCATGAGCTATGAGCCAAAGATTTTACCTTTTTTAAAGTTTTGATACTTCTCATAAAATATTCTATTTTTCTGTCTTTTAGACATCTCAAAAACAAACGCAATGATAGAAAACTCATTACAAAAGCCATGTACCTTTAGCTCTCTATATATTTCAGTTCCTTATACTTTAAATATAGTTTATTATATTTTTTATATATTGTTTTAGTTATGTTTACTGTGGGACTAATAAAGGACGATCTTATCTTAATACTCCGATAATCTCTTAAGCTTATTGATGTTAAGGTAATATTTCCACTAGAGCTGCATGCATGCACATTTTGGATCATACTGGAGTGTATGAGATGCACATAAACAGTTCTGTCCCAATCTGCAGTACAACTGGAATTAAATCCTTCAGATCAGAAAAAAATCTTTATAAGTAAACAAACCTAGTGACTCAAATTGGTTTTGAAAAGACCAAATTTTATGATGTTCACACAGCTCTTAATAAAATGTCTTATTTCTGCCACTTCAGTCCAAGTGAGACTGAAGTGAGAGAGAGAGTTGGAAACGACGGGAAATGTTTCTGTGGGAGCAAGGGCGTAACTTTGGGTCCAACATTGGGGGGGTTGAGCTGTCTGCATATTTATTTATTTATTAAATCGTTTACTTTTCTAAAAGGATTCAGGAGATTTTGGGTTAACCGTATTAGAAATACATTGTAATGCTTTTACTTTGTATTTATTTAACTTTCTTTGTATTTACTCTGCACCTTAAACAATTAAGAAATGCGGAGCTAGCTAACGGAGCTAGGTAAAATACCTGAACGGGTATTCATAATGTGTCTGATACACAGCAGCATAGTTATTCAATCATCAGCTAACAATACATATACATTTACCTCATTTAGGTTTTTCCGCTTTTTACAAGGCTGTGTTGTCCACCAACAATGAAAAAAATTGTCCACTTTTTGGTGCTCTGTTCGTTTTTTCTTACGACACCCACTCCCCCAACAGCTGCTTGCACAAGCAAGCAAACGTAAGGGTTGCCAGGTCCAGCAAAAATATCCAGTCCAAAGTCAGTCTAAAACCCGCCCTTCAGAAGCTTGAACTAGCCCAAAATATGTCTGTCACACGTTTGAAGCAAATGGCAAAACAACTATGAGTACGACTTAATATTTTGTTTTATAAAAGATTTTTTTCAGTCATTAATAATATGGCAACATTAGTGTTTATTAATTATTTATAACAGTTTTATATCCCAGTCAAGAACATTTAATAGTAACATAATTAGCAAAAAAAAGCACCTGTGTCTCTGTGTGTGTGTCTCTCTGTCTCTCTCTCTCTTTTCAGGCTGTACTTCCTTATGTCGTTATGTTCTCCTCGTTCGTATTGTTGCATTTAATCTTCCAACACCTACTTTTCTTGTGTTTTTTGGCGGCCGCTGAAATTTTTTAAAGTAGCCCAAAAAAACGCAGCCTGACACGCTTGATTTTTCACCCGCGACTGGATTTTTCAAACAATCCCAATTTGGCGTGAAAACCACGAACCTGGCAACCCTGCAAACGGCCAGAGTTGAGTGATACCAAGTTTTTGTGGGGAAAGGGGGGGGTTACATTACCAAATGATTAAACATGCTAGTATTTTACCCAAAATTGATCATGAATAAAGAAAATTAACAAGTTATTCATGAAAGATGTTTTTGTAAAGTGAAATTATGTGACTTTATTGGGGGGGGGGTTATAGTGATTGGATCAGATTATTGGGGGGGGTCATAACCCCCCTATCCCCCCCGCAAATTACGCGCATGTGTGGGAGTGCGAGAGAGTCACAGCTGACGTCAAGTCTGACCTTTTGAGCTGGGCCATCTTTTCTTTCTCAGAGATGTCCACTGTGTTAACCACTGCTTCAGCCTTCTTCTTGGCCTGCTCCATTTTCTTCAGCATCTGCGAGATAACACAGGAATCATGACTATTTCACACAATCATACTCTTTTTGCTCTTCTCTCCATTTCCCTTGTATGGTGGCTTTTTAAACATTAGCTCTCTCACCTTCCTCTTCTTGCGAGCTTTAGCCTCTGCCAGTTTCTTGATGGGACGAGAATTTATTTCCCTCCACTTTGCTTTATACTCCTCCACCATCTCACGGGTTACAGGGGTGGGTTTCTTTCTGTGCTTCTTCTCATCATCAACAAACCAGGATGGTATGTCACTGATGTCCTCAGAGTGAGAAAACCTACAAGAAATCAAATATATAAAGTGTGTTAAGCAAATTGATAGCAGAGGTGCACAACGTGTCATTAATTATATAATTTTATTTCTAAGTCTTTGCCAATTTTCTCCTCTTCCCAGTGTAGTAGTAGCCAATTAGCCCATCCCATCCGTTAGGACTCTCCCCATCACTTTGCACTGTCACTGACTCTAGGAGGGTGAAGACAAGCACAAACCTCCTCTGCTGCGTGTGATACAGTCACCACCTCTTTACAAACTACCGCTGATACAGCGTCACTGGGGAGCCAACGCGCTCAGAGGAAAGCGCAGGATTCCCAGCACCAAATGGACCAATCTGTAAACTCCTGAGCCAGCAGACATTGCAGTGTGAAAGTGATAGTGAGAGAGAGAGAGAGCGCCATCTACCCGCCCAGACAGAGCACTGCCAATTTTTGCTCTCTTGGACCCCAGTTGTTAATGGGAAACAGCATGACCGGGATTCAAACTCACGATCCTCTGGTCATAGTGTCAGCGTCTTAGCCTGCTGAGCCACTCGGGGACCATTTATGAATCATCATTATTATTAACAGCGATATCACAAATGGCTGTAATATGAAAATGAACCATCTAAGCTCACAACCACAATATATAGCAACATATTGCGCAGATGTTGTTGATCACCTGTGGAAGGAGTCGTCAATCAGGTCTCTGCGTCTCTTTTTTGAAGTCGCAATCTGAGTTCCAAGAGCCAGGCCCTCAGCATCCAGGATTCGAGCCCGTTTACCTGGGGGGAAAAAAAGAACACGACAAAAGACTTGATTGACATATTGGATGCTTGGCTTACTATCTGGTCAGTAGCTACTATGAAACAAACTCAAGTTCTGTAGGTATTGATTAAAAATGCCCTAACAAATGGACCCTTAGGGATGGTTTCCCACATAGTGATTTAACCCTGTCCTGGACTACAGAGCGACACAGTGGGCCCTGAAAGTTTGTTAGAATTTTCTATAGCTTCTATAGACATAAAACATCACCATATTCATCGAATTCTCACACAAGTCCTAAAAGTAGATAACGAGAAGCAAATCAAACAAATTAGACAAAAATATTAGACTTGGGCATTTCTATTGAGGAAACTGATCCAATATTACACGTCTGTGAGTGGCAAAAAATATGGGAACCTTTGTTTAAGTATCTGGTGTGACACCCCTTTGCAGAAATAACTTCATAACTGCAGTAACTAATTGTTTCCAGAAATTGTTGATCAGTCCTCCTGCACATCAGTTTGGATGAATCCATGAACTGCTTGCTTCAGTTCCTTCTACAACATTTCTATTGGATTAAAATCAGGACTTTGACTTGTCTATTCCAAAACTTGAACTTTATTCTTCTTTAATAATAAAGTTGTCTTTGCTACATGACCCACCTTCTCTTGAGATTCAGTTCATGGACAGATGTCCTGACATTTTCTTTACAATTCTCTGATATAATTCACAATTCATTGTTCCAATGATGACAAGCCATCCTGACCCAGATGCAGCAAAACAGGCCCAAACCTGATACTACCACCACCATGTTTCACAGATGAGCTGCAATTTTTATACCAAAGTGTTTTCTTTTCTCCAAACACAACACTTGTAATTTAACCAAAAATATCCATTTTGTCTCATCCATTCACAAGACATTGTTCCAGTAGCATTCTCGCTTGCTCATGTGATCTTTAACAAAATGCAGATGAGCAGCAATGTTCTTTATGGAGAGCAGTAGCTTTCTCCTTACAACCCTGCCATGCACACCATTGTCGTTCAGTGTTCTCCTGATGGTGGACTCATGAAGTTACATTGGGGTCCTTTGTGACCTCGAAGACTATTACACGCCTTGCTCTTGGAGTGATCTTTGTTGGTCGACCACTCCTGTGTTGGGCTTAGATTCAAATGATCTGATACTAATTATGTAAAGCTGCTTTGTGACACCGTTATAAAAAGCGCTATATAAATACATTTTGATTGATTGAGGAGAGTAATAACGGCCTTAACTTTCCTCCATTTGTACATAATCCGTCTTGGATTGGTGGAGGCCAAACTCTTCAGAGAAGATTTTATAACCTTTTCCAGCATGATGAGCATCAACTCTTTTACTGATGTTCCCAGACATCTCCTTTGTATGTACCATGTTACACTTTCATGTATTATGTGATGTGCAGATTAGAGTTTGTTAGATTGCTGTAAAACAGGGCACCCACTGATATCTCACCGTCATCCCATTGATTGACAAAATCTGAATTAAATTTCACCTTCAAATAATATGCTAATCCTAAAGACTCACATACTTTAGTCACTCACAGACATGTAATATTGGATCATTTTCCTCAAATGAATGACTACTTGTGTGAATCTCACGTTTTAGGTATAAAAAACAGTTTTAGGTCAAATTTATGCAGTAAATTCTTAAGGGTTCACAAACTTACAAGCACCTCTGTAAAGATCACAATATTAGCATCATGATACTAAGTTTTGGTATCAGCTAATGAATACTTGTCACGTATACATACTTGTGCTCTCTACAGGGACAACTTGAAAATCATCATCGTCGTCGTCTCCAGGCAAGTCACCAGACCCTGAGGCTCTTTTCATGGTCACAATATCGCTGTCCATAAACAAGTGTTTTACACAATTAATTCATGCACTGATTTTAGAGCCAATATAACTTGCATCCAGTGTAAGTAATAAACCCACATAATAGAGCAACTAGTGCCTTCAGGTTTCCATTTCTCACTTTTATAATTAAATAACTTATGAATAATAACTCCATTTACATGTCTTCCATAAAGTTCAAACGTTTTCAATATAAATTCTGAACAAACAAGCCTTAGACTGTACACTGGGAATTTAACGTATTCAAACAGATTAGTACTACCTCTCATCACTGCTGTCATCATCAGAGTCATCATCACCATCATCTTCATTTCCTCCTTTCTCTTCTGTTACCTGTGAAGTAGTGGCCTCCTCCTCTTTCTCAGCAGCTTCTTCCTGCTCTTCAGCCTTCTTCTTGCCTTTACCAGAAAGAGAGTGATGATTAAAAACCACATATTTCCAGTACAAACACAAAAACACAGCTACCACCGACAAACATTTACCTGCAGTCTGCTTTCTGTAGAGCATTTGAGTCTGTTTGAGTTCCTTCATTGCATCTCTGTCTCCATCCAGGTCCAGCTCAGCAAAGATGCCCTGAGACAAAACAGTTTACCATTATTACCACAACATAAGCTCTTAGAGTACTTTTATTGCAGTCAGATTCTACCAAATACACTACATGGAGAAAAATATTACAGAGTTTAGCCTGCATTTGTTGGAGTAACCGTCTCCACTGTTCAGAGAAGACTTTCTACTACATTTTGGAGCACTACTGTGAGGATTTGACTGCAATTTGCACAAAAAAAATCTCTGATAATCCCTCAGAGTACCATCAAATCCATCATTATCAAATGGAAAGAACATGGTACCACAACAAACCTGCCAAGAGAGGGCCACCCACCACATTGAAACATGATGGTGGCAGCATCATGCTGTGGAGATGTTTTTCAGCAGAAGGGGCTGGGAAACTGGCCTGACTTTAGGGGAAGCTTGATGGAGCTAAATACAGGGACATTCTTGAGAAAAACCTGTTTTACTCTATCAGTGATTTGAGACTGTGACAGAGGTTCTTCCAACAGGTCAATGACCCAAAGCACATTGCTAAAGCAACACTCGAGAGGATTAAAGTGGAAATATGTAAATGTATTGAAATGGCCAGACCTTATATGTATAGTCAAAGCCCAGACTTTAATCCAATTGAGAATCTGTGGTCAGACTTGAAGACTGCTGTTCACCAGCAGAAACCTTGTGACTTGCAAAACTGCTCCAGCTCCTTCCTGGACGAATTGGCAAAAATCCCATTGGCAAGCTCATAGAAACTTATCCAAAGTGACTTGCAGCTGTACATGCTGCAAAAGGTGGCTCTACAAAGTGCTTTAGGGGGGTGAATAGTCATTCACACTGAAGTTTTGTTATTTTGTCCTATTTGTAGTTTGCTTCCCAATAAAAAGAAAATCAAATGTTCAAAGCTGTAGGCATCTTCTCTAATTGAAATAATGCAAACCCTCAAATGATCCATTTTACTTCCAGGTTGTGAGGCAGCAAAGCACAAAATATGCCAAGGAGAGTGAATTTTTTTTGAAAGGCACTGTATATGAAGTGCAAAGCACTTAAGTTACACAATCCCAATCACCTTGCTAAACCACATGCTGGTCTCTCGCTCTCTCTTCTCATCTTTGTCCTCCAGATCCACCAGCAGTTCATTTTCTTCACCGTCTGCATCTTCCTCCTCTTCCACAGTGAAAGAAACCCTGGAGAACATGGAGTTTAAGTGAGTCAGTATTAAGAAGACAGAAAGTAGAACAACATTGTTTACGTTACACACTTTTTCTTGGGAAGCTTCTTCTGTAACCGTTTCTCATTCTCCTCAATCTCCTCCAGGTCTTCTTCATCCAGATCTGATGCCAGAGACATGTGGTCACTCTCTGCATCAGAAACATGGACATACTCTTCTCCTTCTTCATCCAATAATGCATCTGCTCCCTTCATGTCCCCCAGAGAAAGCTCGGTCAGACCCTGCAGAAGGAAAATAAAGACTTTTAACTGAGATTTTAATTACAACACATGAATTTAAACACAAAACACATCTACAGGGAATAAAGGTGGTGGACATTACAATGCCAAGCCTAAACTTTCTATACACAAAGCCAAGCCAGACTTTATTAGATAGCTTCAACATCTGCAAACATTATCTATGAATAAATGATTTAGAGACAGTAGAATGAAGGCATGATTGGCTCTCTTATGGAAAGGTGCAACATGTCATGGCAACAACAACAAAAAACTGGCAATATTTGCACTGCATCCTCCAAAAGTCTCTAGACATCATTATGTTCTTAAATCTCAAGCACAGAATTAAGCAAAAATGTTGAAAATAAATCAGTGACTCTGCCTTGTAAGAATCTCACTTAACATCTGAGCATGTGGCCAACAGTACCTTGGCTTTTTTAATGGTGCTCAGGGAGAACATGCTGGAGTCTCCATCATCAGCGATGGAGACAGCAGGAAGGTCCATCTTGAGCTCTACTCGCTCTCTCTGTTTGCGACGCTCTTTTAGAAGTTTCTTCTTTTTACTGGAAGGAACATAATAAACCATCACACCTTCTTATCTCATTTTACTTCATATGTTCATTTAATACCTACACTGCTTAAATAAAGTCATGTGACATGTAAGCATGGTTAGATTTGATGATATGTACTGATCTGTCAGCTCATTTTGAGGCTGTACAACAGAAAACACACCGTTTCAACTCCGCAATCTCTTCTGCTTTCAGCTGAGCCAGCTTCTGCTCCATTTCTTCTTCATCATCCTCCGCATCCTCCTCCTCCTCTTCTCCCTGTTCCTCTCCCTTCTTTTCAGCTTTTTTCTTCTTGTGGTCCTTCTCTGTGTCACTTTCTTCTTCACTTGAGCTAAGGCTGGATCAAAAAATGACAAAGTGTGAGACAGAAGATTTATTTAAAAATGCACAGGACAGAATGATCACATCTGTTCATAGTTAGCCATATAATACCTGATTTCCTGAGCCAGCTGCTGGGCCTCTTGTTTCAGTTTTCTGGACAAAAATCTCCTCAACTTGGATCTCCATGACAGCAAGAGACTGGAATTGAAACACAGAAAGCAGAAACTCAGTCACAAATATAAGACAGTAACTCATTAAACAGCAATAAAGTCTACTGAAAACTCACCGGAGCTCCTTTCTTCCAAGAACTTTGATATCTTTGCAACACTCTTTAATCTCTGAAGTGGTGGCAGTATGGGACTCTAGCTCTGCATTGTCAAATGTGATCTAAAAGAGTTAAAAGTGAATTTGGTCTGTAAATCAAAGATGAACCAGCTTGTAATAACAGAGACTTTTTAACACCTTTTAAGTCAAACGATCCCTCATCAGAACCTGGACATAGTATTAAAAGTAGTAAAGGCTTACTTCACTGGCTTTGCTCAAGAAGTCCACAGGATTCTCAGCCTTTACAAACTCAGTGACTGAGAAAGTGTGATACAAGGTCAGGTCTCCATCATCATAGCCTTCAGCCTATCAACCAGAGAAAAAACTAACTCATATAAACATATTCTATCAATTTAACAATGTCATGTCTTTATGAATGTACAGTGAGTGGACCTACTTTGGGCTTCTTCACTGTGACTAATTCCTTAACAGTCTTCACTTGCACCTCCACCTCTTTGAATGCATGCTTTGGGTCGAAGAATTTATTATCAATTTTGTCAGGAGCCAGAAAACCTAACAAAAGGATCAGAAATGTGTTATTATAGGTGCACAGAACATGGAGCTATTAAACAGAAACTATAAATCAGAGTCATGCTACCTTGGCAGATGACGAATATTTCAGCAGATTCGTTACGGGACGCCTGGGGCTTGGTAGCCTGGACCTTTCTAAAGAACTGCTGGAAGATCCACATGAGGGGCTGGTAGTCCTTGGAGCGAAAGACTTTGGTGACAAATGTCCCTCCTTTAGAAAGAAACTCACAAGCAAGCTTAAGCGCCATGAGAGTAAGATGAGCTGAGGAAGAGAATCAAAGATGAATCAATATTCCAAATCTTTCAGCTCAGTATTTCAGATTACTCATAAACAGGCAACAGTGACACCATTACAATTAAACACATCACAGTCACAGAACACAGGCCCAAGTGGTTAAGAGTCCTACACAACGTTCATTACAATCAGAATCATCTTTATTTTCCATAAACATTTATGTGAAATAGGAATGTGAGGAAACACAGCACACTCTGATCCATGCACGACAACTGGTTCATTTAGATGCATTAAAAAATTATTCAAAGAGTGTCCATTAGTGATCCAATAGATAATAAATGCACAGTACAGTACAGCTCAGGCAAAATGTTGTCTAGTCAGTTAATCAGCAGTCTGCTCTATTAATAAGAGATGCTATCAGCTCAACACTCATTATCAGCATAATATAAACTCATAAAGCCTGAGCTGTAAAATGGTAGAGATTCAATTACGAGTAGGGAAAAGTCTACAATTTCAGCACGCCAGCTCCCTAGATACAAAACAATGGCCTATATTGGCACATACTGTCAGTAAGATATTTTTAAATGGATATTTATGGCATTCATCAAATACTCTTAAAGAACTTGTGACATTTGGAGGCGACCACAGTGTTAAGTACTCTTAGTGTTGTGTGCCAAGTGGGAGGCAGCATTGTTACCCACTACTAATTCTAAGGTCAGATTCAAATGGGGCAGCCATGGCCTAGTGTTTAAGGATCTGGTCTTGTGACCGGAAGGTCGCCAGTTTGATCGCCAGACAGGACATGACTGAAGTGCGCTTAAGTAAGGCACCTAATACCCCAACTGCTCCCTGGGCGCTGGTGGATAAGGGCTGCCCACCACTTCAGGCACAAATTCTCACAGCCTAGTGTGTTCACTAGTGTGTGTGTGTGTGTGTGTGTGTTTCACTGCACTTCAGAGGTCAAATTCCGTTGTGTACAAATCACAAAACCAAATTGGTTTATCTTAATCTTGTCGATATTTTGTGTTAAAAATGCCATGAACACCCAACATGTTCCCCTTCAACAAAATTAGCCCAAAGAAAAATGTATGTAGTTTTGATCAAAGACGGTGGTTTCTGTAAATTATGGTAGATCAGAAACTCTTGGAAGAGACCAAAAGTTGGTACTGGTGGTTAAAATGTCAATACACTGCTTTGTGCTTTTTAGTGCAATAAAATAGTTCCAGACAGAAAGTTTACATCAGTCTGAGCATCATAAATACCTTGTGAGAAGGCATCGTGTTGCCAGTTGGCTCCCACATTAGGTGCTCCATCATTGAGTACCACATCAACTTTCCATGTCTGAAGCTCTTTTCTGAGAGCCTGTTGAACAGATGTGTGTAAATCACCAAAGAGCTCACAAGAAAAGGCAACACAGATTGGTTATGCCAAGTAACATTAGTCTTACCTGTTTGCATTTTTCAGTTGTGATGTCCTCCTGCAGGGTGACGACATTAGGGATGGGTTTAATGGGGACCAGATCGACTCCTTGTCATGAGGAGAACATGAAAAAGTAAATGAGGGCTGTAAGTAATGGTAGGCAATATGGCAAAAATACATTTTCTTGACATGTGATACCCACATCCCAACAGGCACAAAAGTAGTGCCACACACAAAAAAAAACCAATTTAACAGTACTCCATGTAAAACTTTATATTACATCCCATTAACAGAACTAACCATGATAACACAATCAAAAACAATGAAATCTACACTTACCAATGACGAGACTGGACACAGGCATAAACTTGGATGCCACCTGGAGCCTGTACAAGGGTAAGACATCAAGAACATTTTAACGTGTGGCAGACCTAATCTTAAACCAGAAGACTGCTTCAGACTTCAGGTCTGACATTTGAAAGAAAGAACGACTCACCATCCACCCGGAGCAGCACAAAGGTCCACAAGAGCCCGGGCTTTCTGAAGAAACTGGAATTTACGATTTAGCTGAATGAGCTTAAAAGATGAACGGGACCTGTAGCCTGGAAAACATTTAGTACATCAAACTCCAACCAGACACAAAGACTTATCTGTAAGGATTTCACATTGTTAATGTTTCTGTGTCTTTCCAGTTGACTTCATGTGAATTTCATCTACATCTAAACTGCCTTGTCCAGTGACAGCTGTAGCACATTTAATTAGATAAATAATTACTTCTACTTGTATATTAGAAACGCCAGAATTAGTAAAATGAGGGCTCAGCGGGCAAAGACGCTGACACTACAACCAGAGGATCAGGAGTTTGAAACCCTGTCATACTGTTTGCCATCAACAAAATTGTCCATGCTTTCTCTAGGTGGGTAGATGGCATTCTCTCCCCATCACTGCAATGTCTGCTGGCTCAGGCATCTACTGTTTGGTTCATCGGAGTAGGGTTGGCTCGGCAGTGAACATGTACATCATGATCAGACACATTAGAGGAGGATTGTGCTCGTCTTCACCCTCCTAGAGTTAGGGGCATTGTACAGTGATGGGGAGAGCCCCTAGCAGATAGGATGGATTAACTGGCTACTACTACATTGGGAGGGGAAAAATTGACAAAAAATAAATAAATAACCATACTTGTATAAAAATAAATTAAATACATTTGTAAAAGTGGCTACAGTGGCTCGACCGGAAAAGGGTAGCTTGCCCTCTCCAGGTGGGTGGAGAAGTCTTGCCTCAAGTGGAGGAGTTCAAGTATCTCGGGATCTTGTTCACGAGTGAGGGAAGAATGGAGCGCGAGATGGACAGACGGATTGGTGCAGCGGTCCGTTGTGGTGAAGAAGGAGCTGAGCCAAAAGGCAAAGCTCTCGATTTACCGGTCAATCTACGTACCTACTCTCACCTATGGTCATGAGCTCTGGGTAATGACCAAAAGAACGAGATCGCGGATACAAGCGGCTGAAATGAGTTTCCTCCGCAGAGTGGCTGGGCGCTCCCTTAGAGATAGGGTGAGAAGCTCGGTCACTCGGGAGGAGCTCGGAGTAGAACCGCTGCTCCTCCATATCGAGAGGAGCCAGGTGAGGTGGCTTGGGCATCTGTTCGGATGCCCCCTGGACGCCTCCCTAGGGAGGTGTTCCAGGCATGTCCCCCTGGGAGGAGGCCCCGGGGAAGACCCAGGACACGTTGGAGAGACTATGTCTCTCGACTGGCCTGGGAAAGTCTCGGTGTTCCACCTGAGGAGCTGGCTGAGGTGTCTGGGGAGAGGGAGGTTTGGGTTTCCCTGCTCAGACTGCTACCTCGGCGACCCGGCCCCGGATAAAGCGGTAGATAATGGATGGATGGATGATGGATGGAAAGTGGCTACAACTTAGTGGTGGGCAAAATGTCAATTTGTTGGGAATTTTTTGTGACACACAATACACATATATTGTATATTACAATATTATCTGACATCTACCAAGTTAGAACAGAGAAAAATAAGTCATTGTAAAATACAACCAAAAACTAAATTCAATTATTCGTATTCAAGATTTTTCATGCTGTGCTGCCAATCAAATCCAAACAGCACTAATTATCCTTTCATTGTAATCAAACACACAGTTCGTAAAGGTTTAAGTGAAAATATCAATGACATGGAGAGAAAAGCACATTGTTACATATTAAGAAGTAATTTATCAAACATATATTGCCCAGCCCTACTATAGATAGTAACATGAGCTTTCCCGTATTGACACACAAGCATTTAAGTTTGGTCATTTGTTGCAGTATTTTAGCGTTTTCTAAGCAGCACCTAAAGTGGACACGTTGCGGCCAGAACTTAATAAAGCATTGGAATAATATAGCTTAAGCACACGTTCCCACGCATTACTAAGTGGTTTCCAAGCACTATGTTTATTTACCCGAAATGTAACATTCAGAACTCTGAACTTTTGGTCCAAAATAAAATATTATGACTGCAAAATGAGATCTGAGCAATAGTAAAGCAATCTAAGTACTTCAGGCTGATACAGTGTGTAAGAAAACGCGACTCTATAATGTAGAACTATAATGTAGCAGCTAGCTTTCATAAGCAACAAATACAAAAACGGACTTCTTTAAAAACGACTTACCCGTCTCCTTTGCTAAATGATAAAATTTGTCTTTTCGGGTCTTTCCGACCTTTAACTTTTTGCCCATTTTGGTTATATAAACTGTTTAGCTACGTGGAAGTAGAAGTCAAGCAATTCAAACGTGTCGAGCTTCTCGGTGAGGCACTACACGTGTGGTGTTGCGGCGCGGAGTTACGACGTCACGCTCAGTTAAGGGTCTGTTCCAATTCACGAACTTGCATTCTATATACTTATGCACTACTTTTTTACAAAAGTTTTTTTTTTTTTTTTACAAAACATTACCTAACCTACATATATCAGTTTAACAATATTCAGTAAAGGTAAACTGCGTTCATGTGGATTCCGTTTATACTGTAAAGTTCTGCCACAGCCAGTATAGGATAGGTATTACATTTAAATAGATGTTTAATATATGACATATCTTTTGTAAATACTGTAATGATTTAGAAACAAATGCATGTGGCGTATTATGGGTCTTTTTCCTGCATAACAGAAAAAGTGTTTTAATTTAAGTGTTTTAATACAAGAAAAAATGACCTCTGTGCTATTTTTTCTGGGCACTGGGCATGTCATTAAACAAACCATTCTACATCTAAAAAGCACATAGTACTTTAATAAATAAAAACACACTTTAGCTTAAAAGTAGTAGCAAGTTAAAGCGTCAGAAAATGTGCAAAATTACAGTGCTGCATAAAAAACTGAATATTGTGATCATAATTGTTCATAAATGTATTTTTTATGTTAAAATGTCATATGTTTTGTTCATTACATGTAAAGTTACATTTTAAGCCTTTTTTATTTTAATTGTGACCAGTAAGATTTATAGATATGAAAATGAGAAATCTCAAATTAGGAAAACATTTCAAGTTTGATTGAAACTATTCAAACAGTATCAATATTAAATAATATGCCTGAAATATGTCACATTAATGCATATTTAGATTTTTTTTTAATTCAACTTCTGCCAATAGAATTTGACATCCGTGCAGTGAAATACTATGCCCTATCCGTGGAGCAGTTAGCTAAAAATAAAGGGAACTACAGTCAGGACCTCCCTGGGGATCTAACCGGCGACCCTCGGGTCACAAGACCAAATCCCTACCACCAAATATATATATATATATATATATATATATATATATATATATATATATATATATATATATATATATATATATAT
>BRDA01012434.1:12087-26454 GCA_036984385.1 Crenuchus spilurus | reverse complement strand
TGTGCTGAACTTTTTCCCACAATATTCAAATTTTTGGAGATGCTAATGTGTAGTTGTAATAACCACAGGCAAATTAAGGACATCAGTGCCCTTTAGCCAAGTGAAGAATGCACGTCCACTTATTGGAGCACAAGAGTTCAGGTGATCAGAGATTACGCGATTTTATAGTTCACTTTATTATATTACTACACGGTGTACGAAGTATTTGTTAAATAAAACAGAACGCGAGGGGAAAATGTAAGAATAAAGAAACTCAGATTGAATGTGCAGTTCGCCCTTTTTTGGAGGGTAAACACTGTGAGGTCATCTAACTGTGCCGCGCGTAGAACTCTCCAGATCAACATGGCGGCGTACATGAGAGTGTGGGCTCCGTACAGACAGGCAATCAGGAGCCATACACAGGCTTTCCGCGCTGAAATTAGAGGACTGTTTCGAAGCGAGGCGCCCAAGCAGGTTGGATACAATTCAAATGGATCATATCTGAGCAGTTTCGGTCAGAAATCACTGTGCAGCATCGCTTCTCCTCCAGCATCGGGGATCAGGACATGGAGCCGGGTGTCTGCTGTCCTCCCTCGCGGGAGAGAAGCTTCAGGACCAGGCTGGTTTGTCAGCTGTAACCGCAGGGACTTCGTGATGGGGAACAGGGGTAGTGGTGCCAGCGGGTTGTCCGGTGAGGATGGAGCGGAGAGCGGCGGGACAGGAGAGGATGATGCGAGTGGAGATGGAGCTGAAGGCGGCTACGGAGCTCCACAAATGACCGCATTAACGCCAATGATGATACCCGACGTTTTTCCTAACGTGCCGCTAATAGCAGTTAGCAGAAACCCTGTTTTTCCTCGATTCATTAAGATTATCGAGGTGGGTGACAACACAGCTTTATAGTGTCATTAACATTTCTTTAAAATGAGATAAGCATATAAAGAACACATATGACAGTAGTACACTAATGCTGTATGTCTGTACTTAGCTAAAGGTGAGCGATGTGGCAAAATGTCAAATCGCGATACTTCAGGAATGTGTTCACGATACTCAGTAATATTACAATATTTTTTAATCTGATAAGTTAGAACAAACAAAAATAAACCACGGTTTTAAAAATACTACCAAAAGCCACATTCAGTTATTATTATGTACAATTTTGCATGATGTACTGCACTAAATCCAAATAAATATGACTCATAATTATAATTCATAATTTTAATGTTGGCCACACAAGTATTTGGAAGTGTTTTTTAAGTACTATCCATAAGAATAGTGTGATATTGTGGTGCTATTTATGATGATGATGATAAATATAGTGTAGTTTTTTCAGGACTATCAGAATGGGTGTCTTATAATGTGTAGCAATAGTTGCTGGCTATTACATCATCCACAGGCTCACCCCTGTAACAGTGTCTAAATGGGCTCCCTTTTAATCTTTGTTTGGTGCACAAGAGGACATTTCTAAAGTCAACTTATTCATATGTTGTGCATCGTGTGTGTGAAAGGGCCCATGTCACAGAAATGTTTCTTTTTTTAATACAAAGGTGTAACATGGAATGTATACATTACTAATGTTTCAAATGTTTGTACAGTTCTATACAGAAACTGAGCTGCAGAAAATGCCATGTCAAATTCAATGTTTTTGTGATGTCACAGAAACAAATGCATTTCTTTATGGCTGTCTATTCAGTGTATATGAGTTTAGCTGCATCCATTCACAATGAAGTGTTGCGGGCTGATTTTTTTAACTGAGGCGCAATACAGGCCAGCCAATAATAACACAGATTGTTTACATGATCATGTCATTTTAAAGGCACAGTAAAAAAAAAAAGCTGTTTAATCTTAAGTGGTGGTGAGAAGTTGGAAAATAATAACATATACAGAAATTGAGTGTTGACACTAGTGCATACATTTCACACAAGCATTAGGGGGAAAACTACATGGCTTCCTGTAGCTGCTCGCATCAGATTCAAAACCTTGATGCTCACCTACAAAGGAAAAAATGAAGCAGCCCTTCCCGTACCTACTGGCAGTGTTCAAGCCCTTCAAGCTTCTAGTACGACTCAGCTTGACCCGCCATCCTTCAAGACGCGTGGAAGACTAGCACTCAGGTGTCTTCACAGTCTTCACACACAGACTGAAGAGCATCTCTTTGTGGAGCACTTGAGCAGAACTAGTTTAAACACTTATTGTAATGTATTGTAAAGCTCTTATATTGTGTATAATTGTGTATCTTTCCTTCTTTCTAGGTATCAGTGATGGTTTAGTTCTAACAGTGTCTGAACTGAAGAGTAGTTTAGACTCTAATCTGTCTGTAGTAGCTGAGATAATTCTCTTAATGGAAACAAAACACTGTTGTACATCACTCTGGATAAGAACATCTGCCAAATACCGTAAACATAAACCTAAAATAGAAGAAAAATGTAGCATCTGGACCCATTAATCGAAGATAATGCTGAAGAAGGCTTGAAGGAATATGAAATCTTGTTGTTACTTGTTATAATATCTGCTTCCACAGTACATATAATGATATAATATCAGAAGTGCAACAAAATGCACAGCTACTATTACTTTAACAAGTTCTGTACACTATTTCCAGGTAAAGAATAAACAGCTGATGGATCTACTGAGGAGAAAAGTACGACTCGCTCAGCCCTACGCTGGTGTCTTTCTAAAAAAAGATGACAAGTAGGTTTTTGAGTGAGTTAAAGCTAGTCTATATATAAATGCATTATTGTAATGTGTAGATTAATACGTGCCTTCTTGTCAGTGATGAGTCAGATGTTGTGGAGAGTCTGGAAGCTGTCTACAATACCGGGACTTTTGTTCAGATCCATGAGATGCAAGACCTTGGGGACAAACTCCGCATGATTGTAATGGGACACAGAAGGTAACAGCAACTGTTGCTCATCACAGTCCTTATTTATGCCTTTACAGTGGTGCTTGAAAGTTTGTGAACCCTGTAGGGTGTTCTATATTTCTGCATAAATATGATCAATGTCAGATTTTCACACAAGTCCTAAAAGTAAAGAGAACCCAGTTAAAAAATGACACAAATATTAGACTTGCTTATTTATTTTTTGAGGAAAATGATCCAATATGACATATTTGTTTTCCTTGCCACTGTCGCCATTGGCTTGCTCACCGGGGATTAGGGATTAATGATTTGATGTCTGTTATTATTAACCCTGTAAAGCTGCTTTGTGACATCAGTTGTAAAAAGCGCTTTATAAATAAAATTTGATTGATTGATTGATTAATATTTGTGATGGCAAAAGTATGTGAACCTCTAGGATTAGCAGTTAATTTGAAGGTGAAATTAGAGTGAGGTGTTTTCAATCAATGTGATGACAATCAGGTGTGAGTGAGGACCCTGTTTTATTTAAAGAACAGGGATCTATCAAAGTCTGCACTTCACAACACATGTTTGTGGAAGTATATCATGGCTCAAAAAAAGGAGATTTCTGAAGAGCTCAGAAAAAGAGTTGCTGATGCTCATCAGGCTGGAAAATGTTACAAAACCATCTCTAAAGTTTTTGGACTCCACCAATCCACAGTCAGACAGATTGTGTACAAATGGAGGAAATTCAGGACTATTGTCACCCTCCTCAGGAGTGGTCGACCAACAAAGATCACTCCAAGAGCAAGGCGTGTAATAGACAAGCGAGATCACAAAGGACCCCAGGGTCACTTCTAATCAACTGAAGGCCTCTCTCACATTGGCTAATGTTAATGTTCATGAGTCCACCATCAGGAGAACACTGAACAACAATGGTGTGCATGGCAGGGTTGTAAGGAGAAAGCCACTGCTCTGTTAAAAGAACATTGCTGCTCATCTGCAGTTTGCAAAAATTAGGTGGACAAGCCAGAAGACAATTAGAAGAATGTTTTGTGGACAGATGAGACCAAAATAGAACTTTCTGGTAAGAAAAGAACCTTAGAACCTTATCCCGTCTATGAATCATGGTGGTGGTAGTATCAGGTTTTGGCTTATTTTGCTGCATCTGGGCCAGGATGGCTTGTCATCCTTGATGAACAATGAATTGTGAATTATATCAGAGAATTCTAAAGAAAATGTCAGGACATCTGTCCATGAACTGAATCTCAAGAGAAGGTGGGTCATGCAGCAAGACAACGACCCTAAACACACAAGTCGTTCTACCAAAGAACGTTTAAAGAACAGTTACCGGAAACGTTTAGCTACAGTTATTGCTGCAAAGGGGGGGTCACACCAGATACTGAAAGCAAAGGATAATTTTAAGTCTAATATTTGTGTCTCATTTGTTTAACTGAGTTCTCTTTATCTACTTTAAGGACTTGTGTGAACATCTGATGATGTTTTAGGTCATATTTATGCAGAAATATAGAACATTCTAAAGGGTTCACAAACTTTCAAGCACTACTGTATTTAACTATAAACATACTCAAACATGCACAACATTTTTGAAGGCTCAGTGCATAAAAAAACTTGGGCCAAGTGGAGCAGGTCAAAAGTGAGGTCTGGTTTCAGGTCCCTGAAAGCTGGATTGATAACAAGGGTAACTGTCCATTTTTTTTACATGCCACTGTACATGTGGGTATTTGGAGTGCCTACCATCCCATATCTGAAAAACAACAACTTCCACACCCACATTTGGCTCCTCTTACAGCACAGTAAAGGGCTCATTAGGTCCTTATTAAGGTCATTATTAACTCTGACCAATCCTAGTAGCTCTACCTACAGCTAGAGAACTCAGCTACACCATTTTTTTTTGTGACAGAGAGCTAAGCATGGGGAATGTGTGATTACCATTAAAAATTATTTTTAAACTAACAGCGTATAACTCAAGACTTTAAAGGTTTCCCATTCCACATTAAATTATTTTAATCTATCTAATCAAATTAGCTAGATTAGGCAGAATAACTGCACTTAAATTTGACCTGATACTGATTCTTGTGTAGGATTCGGATTACTAAGCAGCTGGATGTTGACGCTGATGAGTCTGTTGAGTCTGAGGGGGAGTCCAAACCTCGGCGAAAATCAAAGCGGACTCGTAAGGACTCTGCCACATTGGCTGATGTGATGATTGAGAGAGTACAGGACACTGAGTTTGTGGTGGAGGCTGTTCCTCTGCCCAGCTCCAGTGAGGTGCTCATGGTAGAGGTGGACAATGTCATACATGAAGAATTCCAGGTCACAGAGGAGGTCAAGGTATGGCATTTTTTACACCATGTGTGTCACCAGTGCTGTATGTATTAGCATGGATTTGGTGTAATCAGCTTTTTGTGTTCATCTAGGCTCTGACTGCAGAGATTGTTAAGACCATCCGTGACATCATTGCTTTGAACCCTCTTTATAGGTAACGTCATGTCATTTTTCATTTTGTTAAATCTACACAATATTGAACAATGTTTCATAATATAATATTCCTACTGTACAGTATATGTATATATATATATATAATGTGTGTGTGTTTATACAGGGAATCTGTTCTGCAGATGATGCAGGCTGGACAGAGAGTAGTGGACAACCCTATTTACCTGAGTGACATGGGGGCTGCTCTGACTGGTGCAGAGTCCCATGAGTTACAAGATGTTTTGGAGGAAACTAATGTAAGTTTTAAAATAAATATTTCTTGCTTATTTAGTTTTTAGGGACAGATTTATGAGCCTAGAACAATAAGGAATATTTAGTGTAGGGTTAGTATCTATTGTTTCCTGGTTTGTAAAGAGATATTATAAAGATGTGCTGGACATCAGGCCCCCAGACCACATTTAAAGAACCCTGATTTATAGCAGTCTGCTCTTTGTAATGCTTGTCCCTGGACAACAGAATAGCTCTGTATTCTGCAAAAAAAATGGTGTGGCCCAGAATTTTCCTTAACAAAACATACTTTTGAACCGTAGTGAGATCAAACTGATTTATGTTGCCTTTTCAGATTCCCAAACGACTGTACAAGGCCTTGTCACTCCTGAAGAAAGAATATGAGCTGAGTAAACTGCAGCAGCGCCTTGGCAGAGAGGTAATTACACTCTACATCTCAGTCACAAGATCACGAATCTGTATTAAGTCGGATTACTTCATACAGCAGAATTAGTGAACCTTACTGCTGGATCTGTGCCACGGAAGAGTTCTCCTCCGAGTGAACACTTACCACGTTACTTTACATGAATCGGTCATCAACAAATGAGAAAATCATGAACAGTTTGTTTGTATATATTTTAATTCAGTGTTGATCAGTATGGCTCATAGCTTATGATCAACTGATCAGTCAAGCACATCAATATAATAGTCAGCAAACCATTTGGTAGTAGTTGCACTGTGAGCAGATGCCTAATCCTACTGGAAAAGGAATTGGCATCTCCATAAAGCTTGTCTGTAGAGATGGAAGCATGAAGTGCTCTAAAACCATCACAGACAACAGAAACACTGGGCTTCAGATACCCTGGATTCTGTCCACTCTTCTGACTCTACAACCTTCAAATCCAAATGAAATACAAAATATCTTTCTTACTTTCATCTGAAAAAAGGACTTTGGGCCACTGAGCAACAAAAGCTCAGTAAAATGCACCTGATATCATCTCTGGTTTGCAAATTCAGCAGTTGTAGCCAGAGATATAAACAGTATTTGCTGTAATTTTCTCAAAAACATAAATATTTGAGGAATGTACGTTTCTGGATTTCTCATTTTCATGAGCTATAAGCCGTACTGATCAACATTAAAACAAAACAAGGCTTGAAATATGTCACCTTATGTGTAATGAGTAAAACAATATGGCCGCTTTTTTAATTAAATTATGGACAACAACAAAACAAATCACATTTTAGTGTTTTTGGATTGTCTGATTGGCTTTCTAGGTGGAGGAGAAGATCAAGCAAACCCATAGGAAGTACCTCCTGCAGGAACAGCTAAAGATCATTAAGAAAGAGCTTGGGCTGGAGAAGGAGGACAAGGACGCCATTGAGGAGAAATTCCGCGAGAGATTGAAGGACCGCACGGTGCCTGAACACATCATGGAGGTCATTAATGAGGAGCTTAACAAACTGAGTCTTCTGGACAATCATTCCTCAGAGTTCAAGTGAGTGATAGTGGCCAGTTTTGGGGGGCACAGTACATACTTAAATGATGAGTTTGGCTTGAAACAATGATATCAAACAGTATTGGACGAGGTAGAGGCCGTCCAGAATTGAGGCTGGACATCATTGGTCTAGAAGGTGTTGTTTGAGTTGGGGTTACCATTATTTCTCATAAAAACCATTAAACCATTCTGTCTGCTGTTGTCTTTGTAAAATCCGTAGTGTTACAAGGAACTACTTGGACTGGCTCACCTCTATGCCCTGGGGTACCAACAGTGTGGAGAACCTGGAACTGGCTAGAGCCAGAGAGGTTCTGGAGGAGGATCATTACGGAATGGAAGATGTCAAGAAGCGAATTCTTGTAAGACTGCGCCTGTATTAGTGATCTGCTTATAGAGTTTAATGGAGTATCAGAGTCGTGCTCATAAACTTGTATTCTTTCAACTTTCATTGAAGGAGTTTATAGCAGTTAGCCAGCTGAGAGGCAGCACACAGGGAAAGATCCTGTGTTTTTACGGACCACCTGGCGTAGGAAAGACCAGCATCGCTCGCTCCATTGCTAGGGCACTTAACCGGGAATACTTCCGCTTTAGCGTGGGCGGCATGACTGATGTGGCTGAAATCAAGGGCCACAGGTGCGTTTTGTGAAATTCAACAGTACAGCATTTATTCTGTTTTCTGCTCTAAATGATACAATTTCCTTATATGGACTCTGCTCATTGTAGGAGGACGTATGTTGGAGCTATGCCTGGCAAAATTATTCAGTGTTTGAAGAAGACAAAGACAGAGAACCCACTGGTTCTCATTGATGAGGTGCGTTCTAGATAGCAGCTACTACCTAATATCCGAATTCATCCCTATTGTTTTTAAAGAAATGTATTGTTTAGCACTTTAAAGAGTTTTTTGCAAAACAGGTGGACAAGATAGGAAGAGGATACCAAGGCGATCCATCATCTGCACTCCTGGAGCTTTTAGACCCAGAACAGAATGCCAATTTCCTGGACCATTATTTAGATGTGCCTGTGGACCTGTCTAAGGTATGCTATGCTACGCTACCTGGTTAATCTACGTTGCTTTAGATAAGGTGTTACGGCTTAATTGTTCCATATTATTGTTGTGTGTTTCCTCCAGGTCCTGTTTATTTGTACTGCCAATGTGACTGACACCATTCCAGAACCTTTAAGAGACCGAATGGAAATGATTAATATTTCCGGCTACGTAGCTCAGGAGAAGCTAGCCATTGCAGAGGTAGCAAACAGTGGGATATTGCATATCTGTCTATTATTTTGACGTTAATAGCGTTGCTAAGGTAATTACAGAAGAATGACTAACATCATTGATTAGTGGTCACACTTTATTGAGATTACTTTAAATAGATTCTCATGGTGTGGTTCACTATGACTGTATTTTTCACTCCTGTTTGGGTAGTGATGTTTTTGTTTGCTCTGTCAGAGATACCTGGTGCCTCAGTTGCGAGCACTTTGTGGTTTAGATGAGCAGAAGACTAGCATCTCCTCTGCAGCTCTGATTGTTCTCATCCGTCAGTACTGCAGAGAGAGTGGGGTCAGGAACCTTCAGAAACAAGTGGAAAAGGTAAGCACACACACGTACATGCAAGTTATTTTACATGTGTTCTTAAATACAATATATTGGTAAAAGTACTGGGACACCTTCTCCGTCATTGTTTGTTCAGATATCAAAGCTATTACAGAGTTTATCCTGGTTTAATTTCTCTTTAATGTCCAGGGAAGGCATTTTGTAGCATTGCTGTGAGGATTTGATTGCATTCAACGACAAAAGCTTTAGTGAGGTCAGGTTGGATGATCATCACCCCAACTCATCCCAAAAGTTGGATGTAGAACCATAATTCCAGAGAACACAGTTCCACTGTTCCAGAGCTCAGTGATGAGGGCTTATACCCCTCTAACCCCCACACCTGCTGTCCGGCACGGTGCCAATAGGTTCATGTTTATCTGCTCAGAGGGTCAGATTCTATTGGCAGTACTTCTCTACAGGGACTAGACAAGCTGTGTGTGCATTTATACATCTGAGTCAGCAATGGGTGCAACTTAAATCTGGATGCATTCATTAGAAAGTGTGTCTACAAATATTTGGGTATACACCATATCAGATTCTGCATTTTTCCTTTTTCTCATTCTTGGCTTATTTCAGGTGTTCCGGAAAGCAGCATTCCGCATCGTGAACGGTGAGGAGACCACAGTCAGTGTAACAGCTGAAAATCTTCAAGACTATGTTGGCAAACCTCTCTTCACAGTGGACCGAATGTATGACATCACACCACCGGGGGTTGTCATGGGCCTGGCATGGACAGCTATGGGTAAGAAGGTACACTACTGACAGAAAGTTAGGGATATTTGGCTTTTTGGTGATATTTATCGGAAAATTAAAAAAGATCACGCTACAGTGATGTTATACCATGAAAGTAGGGCATTTATGTAGAAGCATGCAGTGGTGATTTCCTCTCAAACTATTTACTGAAACAAAAGTCAACAACAGTGGTGGGTAAACCTCAACAAACAATGTTTATGTCTCAATAACATGTTGTGTGCACTTGAGCATCGATTACAGCTTGACAACGAAGTCTCATGCTGTTCACAAGTCCACTTATTGTCTGCTGAGGCATCTCACTGTTCTTGAAGGGCCCTCAGATCATTGAGGTTATGGGGTAGACTTATGAGCCTCTACACAGCGACTCAGCTGATCTCATTGATTTTTTATGGGATTCAGGTCCCATAAAAATGTATGGGATGTGGAAAAGGTGCAACCACTTGTTTGAGGTAGCTCAGTCTCCAGCAGCTGTTCCCTAATGATGTGACCTCGATTTGCTGGAGTATTGTCATCCATGAAGATGAATTTAGGCCTGTGTTGTTCATGCAGAGGCACAATGACTGGAGTAATGATGTTATTACAGTAGTCCGGGCTTGTCACTGTACCATTCAGACAGTGTAGGCAGTTCTGTAATGACACCATCACCACCATCAACAAAGGCTCATCTGGTGCTGATGCATAACGTCTCAAACATCGTTGGCAGCCATCATTTCTGCACAGCATGAATCAACTTTCATCAGTGAACAACACTGAAGCTCACTGGTCCCTTGTCCAGTGTAAATGCTCAATGGCCCATGCAAGATGATGTGCTGGACACTGTTCACAGTGAAGTGGGCATCAGTGTAGGATGTGCCAAAGGACGTCCTCTTCTATGCTTTTCTGCGACTCTTCCAGTCTCTCTGTATCTCTGTTACAACCTGCTGATGACACTCTAAGCTCAGTGCTCACTTCTGTCTGAGAACATCCTGTTTGAAGCCTCACAATGGTGAGATACTGATGATCAGTTGTTAGGTGTTGTCTTGGTGTGATGTCAAAATGTGAAAAGTATGAGGAGGAGTTTCAATACCAATTCTAACTGAAGCAGGACATTTATTGGTTGATTCATGGATCAAACGGCTGTTGTGAATTTTGCCGTTAAGCTCCTTATTAGAGAACAGCAAGAAACACTGAAGCAGTTGGACATGTGCATTCAAAAGTTTAGAGGTCACATTAAGTTCACCTGTAAAGGTTAGAGCAAATTTTAGGTTCATCCTGAAATTCCACCTGAAAGAAGGTGAAGATAAAGAACTTGATTAAAATAATTAGAAAAAGTGAGGTTATGGTTCAGGGAGCTTCTAGAATATTAAGGTACTTAATGATATACCCTATATGATAATGTATAAATAATGCAATATATTTGATAATTGAACTAAATTTAACACTGTTCTGCAGTCACTACCAAAATTCCAACTGAGGATAAAAACACATTGAGGTCTTCACATTCATTATCATTTCACTGATCAGCAAAATTCCTGTAATCCTTAGGTGGCTCCACGCTATTTATTGAGACATCCCTGAGGCGGCCGAGGACCTCTAAGGGGAAGGATGGACCCCCCGAAGGTTCGCTAGAGGTCACAGGGCAGCTGGGAGACGTTATGAAAGAGAGTGCAAAGATTGCTTACACATTCGCCCGCTCTTTCCTCATGAAGCACCATCTTGAGAATGACTTCCTAGTGGCATCCCACCTCCACCTGCATGTGCCAGAGGTAATAAAAGCCAAATGCTGAACAATTGCATTTTTACCAGGGCTGTTTTTGATTTGTCAGATGATACATTTTTGGCTAAATGTAGATTTATGTATCGTGATTTTTTTTACTGATTGTATGTAATCTTTGTCTGAATATTATGACTGTGTTCAGGGTGCCACTCCTAAAGATGGACCAAGTGCAGGCTGTACCATAGTGACTGCACTGCTGTCCTTGGCTACAAACACACCAGTGAGGCAGAATGTGGCCATGACAGGAGAAGTGTCCCTGACCGGGAAGATTCTGCCCGTTGGAGGAATCAAGGAGAAGACCATTGCAGTGAGTTTCACAGGGAGGCTTTCATCTCTGCTAGTTCAGTTTCACATTTTGTTGGTTTAATGCATCATCATCTTCATACTTGTTCAAGTATGTAGGTTCAAGAAAAATACCATATTTAAACTAGTCACTTGTAAAGCCAGTGGTGACCAACCTTCCTGTAGGTTTCACTTCCCAACTTAAATCTACCACAACACATTCTGCTAACCAAGAACTGAAGTCTGTGATTAGCTTCAATCCTAATTGACCCCATCTAAAGTCTGTAGTTAGATAGATCTCCAGGAGATGGGTTGGTGAAATCAAAAAGAAATGTAATTTAATTAGGGCTGTCCAATGTTTTGCATGCATGACTACACTAGTGCATATCCAAGAATTGGAATATAGTGCAAATGTGTGTTCATAGTGTCACATTTTACATACATTTACACGTAAAGTTCAAGACTTAATTTAATGTTGATGCTGTTTGAATTTACTCTCATTTGAAGTAAAATATTCTAATAATTTGAGATTCTGGATTCCACATCTATGCCATACTGATCAATAGTAAAGGATTGAAATGTCACTGTGTAGTGAATATAAAATGACTTTTTATTAACAATGAATTTCCACAATGTTCTATTATTTTGATGCAACACATTAAGTCCGTGCAGCAGGGTGTTGACTGACTTGTGTATAGTGTATAGCTTCCAACATACGTAAGCAACGTTCTTTACAAACCTAAAAAATGTTTTGTCAATGGTTGTTTTTTATGCCTAACAATGGTCACTCTATGCATGCCATTATGTTCCCTCACAGGCAAAGAGAGCTGGTGTAGATTGCATTATCCTCCCTTCTGAAAACAAGAAAGACTTCTCAGACCTGGCTGAGTACATCACAGAAGGCCTGGAGGTGCACTTTGTCGAACACTACCAGGAGATTTACAAGATTGTGTTCCCAGGACAGTGAACATGCAGTTCTATTTTATTTTTTAATAAGCTGTAATATTGTCACTGTTGAAGAAATCACTGGCACAACAAAGCAAAACAAGTATCTTCATACCAGCACCTACTGACATGGAGACTATCAAAGTTAATGCCCTTGTAGTGCATTGAAGGCTACCAGTTGTGCAGTGGTCAAATCTGTAGATCCCAAATATTTACCTAAGATGGGATGATGTTTTTGCTGCTACGCAGCCTTTAATTCAGTTTGTCACAAATTTTTTTCAAAATCATGAGATTAACTATCACAACTAGCATGCCTGTCTTTTTTTAAACTATTTGCCTTTGATTTATTTAAAATCATCCTCAAAATGTGTTTTGTAAGTTTACATCTACAGTGCTTTCTCACTCACTTTACTAATCTCACTGGGGTTAAACAATAGTTTGACCATATTGTGGACAAGACAGGAGTACATGAAGGTGTGACCTAAGCCTACTTAAATGATTGTGATTTAACCTCTCCCACCTTCACTAAAAATCTGCATGGACTTATGAGAACAGTTTAAACCCTTCCCCTTGCTACATGCAATAGAGCTTTTTCCAAGGCCTTAAAGTGACAGGTGATAAATTAATTTATAAATTTGGAAACAGGTGTTTGACAACCATCACAGTTATTAAATCTGTAATAAAAACCAAACCATCAAAATGTAGATTTTTGAAATACTAATTTATTAGCCCAATAATTCAGGTTACTCCTTCTTGGCAGCAGCTTTTCTCATTGCAGCCAGAATGTTGCTGAGCTCTTCTCTCTTTCGCTTGGCACGGATATGAGTTCCAACCTGTGGAAAATACAGTAGGTTAATACAAAGAGCAACCTTCATTCAAACGCAACCTCTGCAGATCTCAAATGGATTACTGAAATACTGAATCCACACACGTTTCATCATAGAGCCCAAAATGTTATGAGTATGCTTCAAAACTTACCAGAAGTAAATGCAAGTAAATAAATTTGTTTAAAAATGTCAGAAAACACTAAGAATAAAATGCTGTTTAAATTTATAGAGGCTATCCAAAGCAGACAAGTCAACACGTTTATGGACCATACTAGGGATGTCCCGATCACGTTTTTTCAGTTCCCGATCTGATCCGAGTCAGTAATTTTTTAGTGTCTCCCAATACCGAGTCTCAAACCGATACTTCTATTTTCTAGATAAGAACTAGATAATACTAGTATAATAGATAGTACTAGATAATAGTATATCTGTGATATGAAGAGTTTTAAACATTTAATGCATATTTTAGCGTTTAGTGTATATAGCTGAGCTCATCAGCTGCATATAAAACATTTAAGTGTGAATAAAATGTGTTAAAGCGGATAAATACAAACAAACTGAATGAACGACGCTTAAGTTTGGAATTGTTCCGTTCCACCTTAAACAGCGCAGCAGTAACATTGAGGCGGCTCAAGCTGCCTACAGTAACTGCTGTAGTATTTAAGGTGGAACGGAACAATTACTATAAGCGGTAACAAAGATTTACATACAAAACAGTTCACACATCATAACTGTGGATCTCTGGTCTAATATTAAAGCTAAAATATACTACTTAAGTTATATTTCCATAAAGTACAATAAAATACTTGTTTACAAATGTTAAATGAACACAACTTTGCGTCCTACCTGCTGCTATTAATGTTACTGCACACAAACCTCCCATATGATCAGATATCAGACATAGTCACGATTAATGAGAAAATATCCAAAACCAAACGTAGTGATACGCAAACATTCACTCCGTCTCTCAGCTAGCGGTAAAAGCCCGCCTCCGTACTCTGATTGGCCGCCACGTTCCCCGAAGCTTACAGTATTCACATCAGAATGGAGGATTTTGCCGCTTGTCACGCTTAACTGATTCCCATTGGCGGGCTCCAAAAACAGACTATTCAATAGTGAAACATGGACAGAGATTGGAAGCCAAACAGCGCCCACTAGTGTCAAAATCC